>VONZ01000006.1:2970000-3117500 GCA_012976165.1 Labeo catla | reverse complement strand
TTTTTCCAACAAGCCTGCGAGTCAGACATCTCTGAGCACTTGTTCAGTCCTGCATCACGCTGCATTGCACAGCCATATGGGAATACGTGCATCTGTTTACTGGAAACCACAGCTATTAGCACACATGTGCTGACTTTTATAGCAGTGTAAAATCTAATATTGTAAACTCAATAATATCACGTTTATCATTAGGCTTCCATATGTGAAGAAACCTTTTAAACTGCACCAAGGCCAAATGAGGATAATCTGTTATTTGTTTAAATTTGATTCTATAACTCTCGCTCTCTCTGTTTTTGTCTCTTCTGCAGTGTTGACTTTGTGAAGTGGTCTTCACAGGGCATGCTGAGGATGAGCCCAGATGCAATGAATGCACTGTTCAAACCAACTATAGACCACATTATACAGCACCTGAGTGAGTAATTTTGCAGGTTTACTGGAACAGTAATTTTATATTGATTTCTGGAGTTTTTAGTGAGATGGGAGTGTCTGCTGTCTGGATTTGGGTGTTTTTTTGGAAAGAAATTATAGAAATTAATACTTTTATTTAGCAAGGATGTTTTATATTGATTAAAAGTGATGATAAAGACATTTATAATGTTACAAAAGATTTCTATTTCAGATAAATGCTGTTCTTCTGAGCTTTCCATTCGTCAAAGAAACCTGAAAAAAAAAGTCTACTGAGCTGTTTTCAACATGATAATAAAAAATGTTTTTTTGAGCAGCAACTCTGAATATTAGAATGATTTATAAACGATCACGTGACTGATAATGATGCTAAATATTTAGCTTTGAAATCCCAGGAATAAATTACATATTAAAATATATTCAAATAGAAAGCAGTTATTTTTAAATAGTAAAAATATTTCACAATATCGCTGCTTTTTTTGTATTTTGGATCAAATTAATGTACGTTTGGTGAGCAGAAGAGATATCTTTAAAAACATTAAAAATCTTACTGTTCAAAAACTTTTGACTCGTAGAGTATATGTGATTTAATTGTCATTTTATTTGTATATTTATTTAAAGGATCTAATTAATCAGGTTTAGAATCTTCTTATTAATTTATTTTGTATATCAGATGAAATGACAATATTTAACCAGAAAGTTGCCAAAAAACATATAAAGCCATATTAAAAGTGCACCAGCAAGCAAAAGCAACCATAAGTTTAGCTGAAAAGAGGAGAAACTGTGTGCTGAATTGTAAATGTAATATTCTATTGAATGGTTTTATTGGTTTTATTTATTTTCTTCAGGCTGTATAACATAACGTAGTACATAATCTTTCAACATACCAATCTCATAACATTTTAACAACATAATCAATGTCAATAATATTGTAGTGTTTACAAAAACTTGAACTAAAATATTAATAAATTTGTTTGCTTTTGTAATTTCTATTAGTTTTTGTAATATTTCAATTTCTTTATTGCTTTAATTTTCAGTTTTAGTTATTTTAGTACTTTAATACAAAAATGAAAATGTGTCATTAATTACTCATGTCATTCCAAACCCTTAAGACAAATTAAAGATATATTTAATTAAATATCTTGATGGAAGAGAAGAAATTGTTGAATAAAGTCATTATTTTGTTTTCTTTAGCACAAAAAGTATTCTTGTAGATTCTTAAAATTATGGTTGAACCACTGATGTCACATAGACTATTTTAACAATGTCCTTACTATGTTTTTGGGCCATTAACGTGTCAGTGGTGTTGCTGTCTATGCAGGGTCAGAAAGCTCTCGGATTTCATCAAAAATATCTTAATTTGTTTTCCTAAGATTTACAAAGGTCTTATGGGTTTGGAAGGACATAAGGACGTCAAAGTTAATGACAGAATTTTAATTTTTGGGTGAACTATCCCTTTAAATCTTACTTATTTCAGTTACACTGACCAAAATTATAAACGCAACACTTTTGTTTTTGCCCCCATTTTTCATGAGCTGAACTCTAATCTAAGACTTGAGAGATCTAAGACTTTTTCTACGTACACAGAAGGCCTATTTCTCTCAAATATTGTATACAAATCTGTCTAAATCTGTTAGTTAGCACTTCTCCTTTGCAGAGATAATCCATCCACCTCACAGGTGTGGCATATCAAGATGCTGATTATACAGCACGATTACTGCACAGGTGTGCCTTAGGCTGGCCACAATAAAAGGCCACTCTAAAATGTGCGGTTTTACTGTATTGGGGGGGTCCAAAAAACAGTCAGTATCTGGTGTGACCACCATTTGCCTCATGCAGTGCAACACATCTCCTTCACATAGAGTTGATCAGGTTGTTGATTGTGGCCTGTGGAATGTTGGTCCACTCCTCTTCAATGGCTGTGCGAAGTTGCTGGATATTGGCAGGAACTGGAACACGCTGTTGTATACGCCGATCCAGATGATCCCAAACATGCTCAATGAGTGACATGTCTGGTGAGTATGCTGGCCGTGCAAGAACTGGGATGTTTTCAGCTTCCAGGAATTGTGTACAGATCCTTGCAACATGGGGCTGCGCATTATCATGCTGCAACATGAGGTGATGGTTGTGGATGAATGGCACAACAATAGGCCTCAGGATCTCGTCACGGTATCTCTGTGCATTTCAAAATGCCATAAATAAAATGCACCTGTGTACATTGTCCATAACATACGCCTGCCCATACCATAACCCCACCGCCACCATAGGCCACTCAATCTACAACGTTGACATCACCAAACCGCTCACCCACATGACGCCATACACGCTGTCGCCCGTTCTGCCCTGTACAGTGAAAACCGGGATTCATCCATGAAGAGAACACCTCTCCAAAGTGCCAGACACCATCAAATGTGAGCATTTGCCCACTTAAGTTGGTTACGACGACGAACTGCAGCCAGCTCGAGACCCCGATGAGGACGACGAGCATGCAGATGAGCTTCCCTGAGACAGTTTCTGACAGTTTATGCAGTTTGTTCTTTGGTTATGCAAACAGCTGTCCAGGTGGCTGGTCTCAGATGATCAGACGAGGTGAAGATGCTGGTTGTGGAGGTCCTGGGCTGGTGTGGTTACACATGGTCTGCGGTTGTGAGGCCGGTTGGATGTACTGCCAAATTCTCTGAAACGCCTTTAGAGATGGCTTATGGTAAAGAAATGAACATTCAATTCACGGACTTACGACATCCGTGGCATTGTGCTGTGTGATAAAACTGCACATTTTATAGTGGCCTTTTATTGTGGCCAGCCTAAGGCACACCTGTGCAATAATCATGCTGTCTAATCAGCATCTTGATATGCCACACCTGTGAGGTGGATGGATTATCTCTGCAAAGGAGAAGTGCTCACTAACACAGATTTAGACAGATTTGTGAACAATATTTGAGAGAAATAGGCCTTTTGTGTACACAGAAAAAGTCTTAGATCTTTGAGTTCAGCTCATAAAAAAATAGGGGAAAAACAAAAGTGTTGTGTTTATAATTTTGGTCAGTGTAGTTACCAAATAAACATGTTTAACTTTCATTTAAGATTCCCCATTGAACTTATAACAGACAAAAATGTAAAATATTTATATTTCTTTTTATATTCGTGTAGTATGGTATCCCAGAATATTAAACATGGAATGATAGTCTGAAGCTAAAAAAAAAAAAAGCCCAAAATCATCTGTGCCCACCATTTCTGTGAAATCTGTCAACTGACTGCCCAGTATCCGTCCAATATTTAGACACACTGTGCCAACTCCTACAGACTGCAAATTGGGGCAAAAATCTGGGCAAAAGTTGTGTGTATTCCAGGCTTTAGTAGAATGTGTAAAGCTGTATAAACTAATGAGCCATTGGAAGACACAAATAGGGCAAACGTTGTCCCAGTCAGGGGAGAGAGTCTCGACCATCTGCCCAAAATACTCACACTGAACTGGGTCAGAATTCAGTCCCTCGGCTCTTACGTTGGTTGAGCCCAGCTGTGATCTGTATCTGTTCAAACAAAAACTACAAGCAGGAACAGCACTGCCAGTGAACTGCATGTTTGTCTTTGTCATTTTGATGAAAACCTGCAGAATGTGTAACATTCTTCGATTAAATTCCAATGTGTTGAATTGTTTTTTTCAAAGTCCAATTTTTCTCTCTGCTTTCCATTCTGTATGTTCTCCAGCTGAGTTATTTGATAGACCAGAGGTGACAGACATCAAGTTCCTTTTCCTGGTGGGAGGATTCGCAGAGTCTCCGCTGCTTCAGCAGGCTGTTCAGAACATGCTCCAGGGCCGCAGCCGAATTATTATTCCGCATGACGTGGGTTTGACCATCCTCAAGGGGGCAGTGTTGTTCGGCCTAGATCCCAGTGTCATAAAGGTGCGCCGCTCTCCGCTCACCTACGGCGTGGGCGTCCTGAACCGCTTCGTAGAAGGAAAGCACCCACCTGAGAAGATGCTCGTGAAGGACGGTACGCGCTGGTGCACCGACGTCTTCGATACATTCATTTCCGCCGATCAGTCAGTGGCGCTGGGTGAAACGGTAAAGCGTAGCTACACGCCGGCGAAGCCGTCGCAACAGGTGATCGTCATTCACGTATACTGCTCAGAAAAAGAGTCGGTCAGTTTCATCACGGACCCAGGCGTGAGGAAGTGCGGTACGCTGAAGCTGGATGTGAGCGGTACTGAGAGTCCTGCGGCACGAAGAGAGATCCAGACCCTCATGCAGTTCGGAGACACTGAGATAAGAGCCATGGCTGTCGACGTGGCGACCTCTCGCAGTGTCAAAGCTAGCATCGATTTCCTTAGTCAGTAGAGGAAGATGAGGGATGAGTAAACCACACACTGCAGAAACTCGTTTTAGTTATGTTTTCCAGTAAAAATATCCAAACATCCTTAAAACAACTTTCATTTTAAAAAAATTATGTATTATGTATTAAAAGTATTACGCATTCCACAAAAATGTTATGCTGCACAACTGCTTTTAAAACTGCTAAAAAATAATAAATGTATCTTAAGCACCAAAATAGCATATTCAAAAGATTTTTGAGGAATCATGTGACATGAAAGACTAGTAATGGCTGCTGAATTCAGCTTATTCACAGAAATAAATTACATGTTAAAATATAAATATTACAACAGAAATGTAATAATATTACTGTTTTACTGTGTTTTTTTACATAACTGCAGCCTTGGTGAACATAAGGGATGTCTTCTGAAAACATAAAAAACTCTAAAACTGAAAAACTCTAAACTTTTCAACAGAAGTGTACTGAATTGCATTTATTTACAAATAGTTTTATTTTCTTGTTACATAAACCACTAAACTGTAGATTTATGCTTAAAACATTACGAAAAAATGATTGGGCAAGAAATTCAAGATGTATTCTTTAAAATGGTCTTAATATCTTATGCAATTTTTTTTCCTCAACTAAATATTTCATGTTTAAAGGATGTTTAGATATTTAGACTGGAAAATGAGACAAAATGCTGATTTAAAATTTATTTCGCAGTGTAGAAGGATAGAGGAAAGCAAGACTAAACTAAAAACAGAGAATGAATGAGAAATGAAGGTTTGGGATCTCAACTAATATACCATGTTTGCCCACCTTCCATGTGACATTTGCTTGAATAGTTGTGCCATTCATGTTGTTTTATTTGGTTACTTCATTTTACAGATTCACAACTAGACTCAGCTTAAGATAAAATGTGGCCAAGTTGAGTTTATTTTCATTCAGGCTCAGTCCATTATTCTCTGTATGCTTCTATTATAGTCTGTTTGTAGTCTTAGTGGCTATTTTCTGCACAGAGATGCAAATTCTGCATGGATAGAGCCGAAATACAGCTGCGTATTGCTAGTAGTGCAATTTGGGATAGCATCCTATTATAACTTAGCAAGACAAGTTCAGGTTAAGGCAGCTACAGCAGTCTTATAAACACATCATGGTAGAAATATAACATTGTTCTCTTACAAAACATACTGCTTTGCTCTTGAACTTTGGTTTATTACCTCCAAGGCCCAGTCCAGAACCAGTTCATTCATTTAGGATATGATGAGGAGGTAAATAGATGGTTTTGGCTACTGGACTGGTGGCCTGAGTCTGAAACACAAACTCAGTATGTTCTTCATCTCAAACATTTAAGACTATCTTTGAGAAAGGTACCGAAACCTGAGCTACACATCACAAAGGTGCTGATTCCTGTGACAAAATACCGTCAGTTTGTTACACTAGTGCTACAGGACTACATGGCAAAATCCTTTTATTTTATTTTTTTGTTGTGTTGTTCTTGCGTCTCATTTTTGTCTGTTTCTTTTTTTGTACGTCAAGGCATTTTACTGAGTTCTTTGGCAGGAGATTAAGTGCGCGATTTTTGTTTGTCACAAAATTTAGCTCATCTTCATATTGTTGGTCAGTACATTGCTCTAAGCAGAATGAGAATGCGTAAATCCTAGAATGTGAATCTTAATCATCATTTGAAGTGGCAGTGACAGAGAAGCTGCTAGCTGTACCTGCAACATGATTTGAAACGATAGCCATTGCTATATGCTAGTTGCCTTTAATCCTGCTCCTTAGAAAGAGAAGCCACTGATTTTTTTTTTTTTTTTTTCTATTTTTATTTAGGAGATTATTTTGGAGAATATGTGACAAATGAAAATGTTTATTTCTGTATATACAGTATTTAAAGATATTGTACAGATTTTTAGCGTTGTTTTAGCATTAGCGGCTTTATGAGCAGTGTGTATGCTGGCCTTAAGAACACACATTCTTTCTTCCATTCTCACCAGCCTTCATATGGATATTAAATTCAGATATTACCCTAATCAAAACCCAACAGCCATAACCCCAACCTACACCCCTATGTAGACCAAAATATCCCATTTGAAACTTACGCTACGTTCACACTGTCAGTTTTTGGGATTGTCAACCGCAGTTACTTAAAGTCTTGAAATGTCCCGTTCACACAGAACTTACAGTTGCGTCTCGAAAACTGTCTTTATGAATGTGCAACGGAAGGCAAGCACGTATAGAGGGTTTGCACTTACAGTTTGGTCAATTACCTGGATGCGTGGCCATATTGGAGATACTCTGATGTAAACAACAGCACTGTTAATGTACTACTGAATCTGTTGTTCTGCTCATTTATGTTGTATAAACCACAGGAAAAAATGTGTGGAAGCTGTTAAATCACATAGAAGACTTAGTAAGCAGGAAAGGGTGCAATATTTTGACAAACGAAAGTTAATAGGTGGTAAAGATGCATACGAGCTGTATTAATAAAGATACTAGCCTCATTTTTCACCTACCTGACCATAAAGAACAAACACGAATGTTGTTGCTCTGGAATCCTAGTTCAGTTTGGCCAATCACAAACACCTTTTGTTCCTCAAGACAGTTTTTTGCACTCTTCTCCTTGATTTGTTGTAACTTTTGGCAGTCTGTAGTACTCCAAATGTTTTTCCTGGTAAGATTGATTAGTACAGCCCAAAACATGACAGTAATTGCCCATTTTCAGCAGCAGTTATTAGCAAAATTTGTGAGTTCCGTTCGGTTCTGTGGCAATGTTTACGTTTGTGCCGCCAATATGACCGATTGATGAAGCGTCGTAAAAACACTTTATTCCTTACCAATAACCATAGCGCCAGTGACCAACGTAATATCAAAGATGGCGGCGTTCATAGAACTTAAAGTTCTGTCACTTTTTGACACGACAAGAGTCCAATTGAGCCGCGAGTTCAAATCTTCATTAACCGACAACAGTTTTTGGGTGAAGAGCGGAGCATTTGAGTCACGCACGCAACCACAAACTGACGAGAACGGCTCCGGTAGAGGAAAAACTGACTGGATCTAAAACTTCCAGGTGACACACAGCTCATTTCTCCGTCACTATAAGATACTAAAACCACATATGAGACGCGCGTTTGTGCAGCAGAGTCTCTCTCACAATGTATGATCTGACAGAAAACTAGTTTCAAGTCTCGTTCCGCTCACTCAGTGTTCTCTGTGAATGCGTCCTGAATGAGTCCTGAAAATTTACGGGTGTGATTTCGGTTAAAGAATGCAGTTTTCACTACGCGTCTTCAATTGGCCATATTGGCCGTTCAGAAGTAAACAAACCCACTCAACCGAAAAGAAACTCTTAAATTTAGCTTATTGCTGCTGAAATTGGTCAATTATTGTCATGTTTTGGCCTGGAATAATCGGTCAGACCAAGAAAAACATTTGTAGTGCTACAGACTGCCAAAAGTTATAACAAATCAAGTAGAAAGTGCAAAAGACTGAGGAACGAAAGGTGTTTGTGGTTGACCAAACTTAATCATTATTTACAGGGCAAGGATCTTGACAACATTTGTGCTTGTTCTTATCATTTCTGATCAGGTAGGTGAAATATTAGGCTAATATCTTAATTAATACTGTATCTTTACCACCTATTAACTTTAGTTTGTCAAAACATTATGCCCTCTCCTACTTACTAAGACCATAACTATATGATTTAGCAGCTTCCACATGTTTTTTTTTTTCCCATAAATTAGCAGAACAACATATTCAGTAGCACATTAACTGTGCAATTCATGTTGTTGTTTACATTCAAGCATCTACAATATGGCCACGTATCCGGGTAACTGAACAAATCGTGACATAAGTGCAAACCCTCTATACAGGATTGACAACCACTGTGTGAACATAGCGTAATCTAATTCCCATTTTTCAATTCTCAAATGCATTTGTGTGAAATGCCTTTGTTGATCTATTTTTAGAAACTACTGCAAAGATCACAAGACTTGAAAACCTTTGACCTTAACAACTTTGCTCGCAGTTGTCATTTGAAATGAGAACTTTGTGGTATATTTTGGTTTGGGAAATGAGGTGACTAATAGTTTGTGGATGATACCACAAATGAAAGGCAATAGTTGTGCGTTTGGTTTGGAAGATAGTGAGGTAAATGCGACACTAAAAAATGAAAGCAATAAAGGTATTGCGATGTGACGTTCCGGATTTTCATTCCCACTTACTCCATCGTGCTATTCTGCCTGTGTGAAGTTCGTGTGTCAAAGCTTCAGCTGCGAAATTATACTGTTGCTATGGAAATGTATTAATCAACCATTTTAGATCATTGAGGTAATAACCAAACATTTTTATCACTTGAAAGTCAGCATGCAACTCAACTATGGCATCTGTCTAGCAATTGCTTTTCCATAGATTTGCACAGCAATACAAGAAGCGCCAAATAGTTCTTGCACAGGACAATTAAATTTTGTGATAATAGCACAGATCATGAATCAAAAGTTTCCCTCTAAATAAATAACCATTCCAAGCATCAAGGTGACCAGAGATTGTGAATAAAATATCATCAAACAATGTAATATCATGAAAAAAAAAATGCTAAAGCTTATCAGTGTAATCTGGATTTGCTGCTCATGTGATTGTTAATTGCAAAAATTGCATATGCTCTGCACGATTCGCATGAGTGACCAACAAATGAGATTTTTGTTCATTTAAATATTCTACTTAAATTTCTGGATAATAAAACCCAAGCTACCACAGATCACGCTCTCATTGGCTGTGCAAGGCAGTAGAAGCAGGAAGTGATGTCATCACGTGATATGTGTGCATGCACTTGTAGGGCAGACATACACCTTTACAAATGTGCAGATTTTAAAGTAAGCACACCTTTTTAGCTTTGAGAGTATTGATGGTGTGGATGTTAAAAATAATCTTTTTGTTCTGCTGGTTTAAACTTTTGCTTTTGTTCTTCACCTTTTTGCACCATATCTGTTCATGGGCAGCTTTGCTGTTTTGTTTTTTATTGATAACACAATGTATAGCCTCTTTATAAAATGTAGTTATTGCTATGATATGCTTGTATAAGCACATAAAGAGCACTATTCATTTGTTAATTTGTTTTCAGTTTCATTTTCATCAGTCTGTTTGAAATATTAAGATGTTTATTCCTGTAGAGGGACATTTGCTAATAATTCACTGTGAATTTGATTTTGAATGGCTTTTCAGCATTATTTTATTTAACTGTTTTTAGCTAAAAGACAATGAACCAGTTCATATGGTTTGAAAAAAAAAACTGAGAAGAATTTCACTGTTTGCTAGAGTCTGTGCTTTAAATGCTTGAAAGTCACTTAGTCATTCACTTAGATCCAAGATGGCTGCTCGGCTCTAGAGCTGACGTGGACTTTCACTCACTGTGTAAGCTCACAAGCTATACCTACTGGGTTGTTTTTAATCAATGAATACATTGTCACTGCTCTTGCCATATGCACATCCAAAAAGATTTGCAACTGTATTTCAATCAATGCCAAGTACTAACACCCAAACTGTCACTCAATAAAAAAATATGTGTATTTCAAAATATATCTGTTGTGTTTCTTGTGTATGAAATGTTACGGGAGTGACCTTGTGCTAAAGCATTCTTCTCTTTAAATCTGAGGGAGGCTAACTCGTTTAAATTATCAGATATTATTTGATGAACCTTGCAATAAATGTTTCATAGCTAGACACTATATTAAGGCAGAGATGGGCACATTTATAAATGGAGGAAATTACTTAATATGGTGGTTGCAGGTATGGGAATCCTGCTTGCAAAATGTCTTAACAGTGTTTCCACCTTGTTTAAAAGAGCATTTATACACAGTTGTAACTATTTAATGAGGTGGTGATTTCATATGATGTACGATGATGTTCTGACATACAGAAACATGATTTTTAGAAAAAAGTAAGCATTAAGGTCCACAAATGAACTGAACTAACACTAAAGGTGCGAGATCGTACAAAACTGTATGAATGAGACACTACAAATTCATATAAATTAGCCACCAATTCACCAAAATGTAAAATACAGTAGTAATACAGTTGAAGTAAAAAGTTTACATACACCTTACAGAATCTGCAAAATGTTAATTATTTTATCAAAATAAGAGGGATCATACAAAATGCTCACTGATGCTTCAGAAGGAAAAACGATGCATTAGAAGCTACTTTTGAACGGATGTGTACATTTTTCTTGTTTTGCTCAAATATCATATTTTTTCATTTAGTACTGCCCTTGAGAAGCTACAGAAGATACTTACATGTTCCCCAGAAGGCAAAATAAGTTACATTTACACTAATCTTCAAATCTTTTTACCTCCTGGCTCTTAATGCATCATTTTTCCTTCTGGAGCATCAGTAAGTGTTTGAACCTTCTGTAATAGTTGCATATGAGTCCCTCAGTTGTTCTCAGTGTGAAAGAAGGATCTCAAAATCATACAGGCATTGTTGGAAAGGGTTCAAATACACAAAAATGCTGAAAAACCAAAGAATTTGTGGGACCTGAAGGTTTTTTTGAAGAACAGCAGGCAGTTTAACTGTTCAGGACAAACAAGGAACTCATGAACAACATCACTAAACAAAAAAACACAGCTGTGGCTTATTGCGGTAACAACACAGTATTAAGAATCAAGTGTACGTAAACTTTTGAACAGAGTATTTTCTTTTGTGGACTATATGTAAACGTCTTTATGTGAAATATCTTATTTAGGTCAGTACTAAATTAAAAACAACATGCATTTTGTATCCTCTTATTTTGGTAAATTAATTAACATGCATGTAAACGTTTGACTTGAACTGTAAAGAGTGTGCTGGTGATTAAAGCTTACATACCATGATTATGAATTTATAACTTTTTTTGTCCAGAATTTCTTATTGGTTAAAATTTTAACCAAAAAAGGTAATTTAGACAAATAATTTAAAAAATTTCTACGTAGAAGTTTATGAGCTACACTGTACTTCATCTGGGTGCTTATTATTATGAAATTTGAATGAACCTAATATAATTTTAAATAAAAAATGGTTTAATCAGGGTGCTGCTTAATTGAATTCTATGATACTCCATAATCTACAGTTCAGTTCTTTTCGCATACTATAGTTACCTCACTGTTTGTACACTTTCTTTACAATCTCTATTCCCTCTTCAGTCTCTCTATTCCCTGTTCAGTCGATTCTTATAAGGTAAAAAGAAAACATGCAGATTTGAATTGACCTCTTGCACATCAACAGGTGGTTTTAGTCAGAGACCTTGACTTTACAATAGATTTCCTTCAGATGAATTCATGGCAGTTACTTCAGGTATGTACTTTGGCTGTCCCTATTTAAAACAGTTCTTTAATTGCAAAGCCATATTTGCTGTCTGTAAATTCTACCATTCAATACACAAATAAAAGCAATATTCTCACAGACTTTGATTTAGTTCATTGACACATCAACTTAAAGTACATAATGGCACCAGATTTTAAGAGTTTAGAAGCCGTTTTTCATTTTCTATGGAGCTGTCAAGAGTATATGCTTTTGTTTAGAAGGAAAAGGGTCCTTCATTTTTCGGTTTGTTTTCACAGACTACATTTTAGGTCCTTCAGCAATGAGCTATAATGTATGAGACATTGAACTGTAACCTGTTTCATTCAATGAGGTTTTTATACTCAGAAGTGGCCACTTAACTCCTGTGTCCTGCGAAGAATGACTGATTCAGTTCAAAAGAGAAATGCTACTGTTTTCTTGTTCTGCCGAGAACATATAATTGCTGGATTATTTGAAATCAAGGACATTTTGGTCCTCTATAGACTGGCTTCACTGAAATTTGAGCGTACAGCTTATGAACAATTAAATCTCCTCAAGATCTCAGGGCCTTAAAACATACTTGAGCCTGACGGTATATCACCCAGCTTTGTGACTATAATATGTCAACAAAGATAGTAATTAACAGACATGTTTAGGAAGAAACACCATATTTGTCTATAAAATGATCATGATCTTCAGTACGAAAGAGCAAAGAAAAGCTGTTTTTCATAGATCTGTCACGCTTATTGTATTATGGTTAAGCAAAATCAGTATATATCAGACAGCATGGCCTTGTTTAACCAAAAAGCCTCCTGTGGCTTACTTTGACCTGAACAAAAACCAAAAACTACTAGGACTATCTACCTTATTTTTCAACACGTAAGTGAATGTGGGAGACTTCCGGTGGGCAAATAGCGAAGAATAACAAAGTGTAAACGGTAAGATAATACATTAAAACAATATGGTAACACATACCAGTTTGTAATATCAAGCATTAAAGCGAGCTGTTTTGTACGAATGACACCGAAAGCCAGACTCATTAAAATTTACAAATGGACGCACCCACTCTTACGGGAAAAGTGGATACTGATGTGAAAGAGCTTTCTTTCACACCAAAAACAGTGTGTATTTACGTATTGAACTAAACTTTGGCTTACCTTTGGGTATTTCTGCATAGAACCAATTCCTGGCAATAGAAAATTAAATCTGATAACGTGAGAAGCCAAGCCACATTATAGTGCTTTAATATATATATATATATATATATATATATATATAAATGTACATATTTTTTTTAAAGAGTCAATACTGCCCCCTAGTGTCTGTGCCAGTAGTTCGCTTCAGTATCGCGTTTCAAGACGATTTTAAAATGATTCCGAAAATGCTAAAAATATAATATAAATAATATACATATGTTTACAGTATATCTAAATATCGTCATATTTTTAATAATTAAAACAAAGCAAGCGCTTTGAGTAATTTTGATATTTTCAAATGCTACGAGCACAGTTAACTGACATTTCAGAGTAAACTGAACAAAAGAACCGGGTGTGTGAGGTAGTTTAATATCATTCACTGTCCATTTGTAGGTCCTTTTTCCAGTGCTGAGGGTACTTTACCCGCCACTAAAACATCATCCTCACTAGTCCCCGCCCATACGCCCGGCAGGTAAGTATTAATAAAAGGATTTTATTATGAAAACCCAGCAATTATAGCTCAACTCAAGCACCCTCGTCCAGGATCCCACCCCATCTGAATATGAGTCTAAACGCAAAGCACTTCTGATTCAATTTATACAAGCGGCAGGGGTGTATGTGTTATTTTAACAGAGGAGAGAGTGGAGGACCACTCAACTTCAAACAGGACAGGGTCTGTGTGTGTGTGAGTGAGTGAGATTTAGGAAGCTTATCAAAGAGGTGAGATCATCAACATGGCACATCAGTTAGAACTTGGCTGGTTGCTAGGGTGATAGTGAGAGGGTATCTTCAGAGGTACCGCCCACACACGGTTCTGTCACCAACTGAATCATGATCTGCAGAAGTGGTCGCTTGACACATTTTCAGCATTGTGAAGCACATGTTCTTCGCCCCTCCATCAGGTAATCCTGTAATTATTTTATTGTCTGATTATTTGTTTATTTAACAGAAACACCCACAACTAAGTGATACAAGAGCCTTGAAAACTGAGATAAGGGCTAAAATTATTTAACTGGGCATATCAGAAGTCAAGCTATACATCATACTGTACTGGATGAGTCCAGTGGTGAGAACAGAGCTGGATAGCATGTTAATCAAAAATGACAGTCAAAACGACTTTCACATTGTTAAAAACATATGTGACCCTGGACCACAAAACCAGTCTTAAGTAGCACAGGTATATTTGTAGCAATAGCCCAAAATACATTATATGGATCAAAACGATTGATTTTTCTTTTCATGCCAAAAATCATTAGGATATTAAGTAAAGATCATGTTCCATGCAGATACTTTGTACGTTTTCTACCGTGAATATATCAAAACTTAATTTTTTATTAGTAATATGCATTGCTAAGAACTTCATTTGGACAACTTTAAAAGTGATTTTCTCAGTATTTTGATTTTTTTTTTTCAGATTCCAGATTTCCAAAAAGTTGTATCTTGGCCAAATGCTCCTATCCTAACAAACCATACATCAATGGAAAGCTTATTTATTCAGCTTTCATATGATGTATAAGTCTCAATTTCAAAAAATTGACCCTTATTACTGGTTTCATGTTTCAGGGTCACATACATATTTCAAATAAATGCAGTTCACAAAAATATTAGACAGAACAACTGTTTTCAACACTGATGATAATAAGAAGTGGTTTTGAGCACCAAATCAGCATCCTTATTTCTGAAGAATCATGTGACACTGAAGACCAAAGAAAATTCGGCTTTGCATCACAGGAGCAAACTACATTTTAAATACATTAAAAAAGAAAACAATTATTTTGTAATAATATTTCACAATATTACTGCTTGTACTGTATGTTTGATCAAATAAATGTAGCCGCAGAAAGCATAACAGACTTTTGATAACATAAAAACAAGACTAGCATTCATTATGGATGCCATTATGGATCACGTTCTTTTCAGGCATTTGCAAACAAATGATTTTCAGTGAAATACAGTAACTTCTGGACAGTAACTTTGTTTTAGTGAATCACTAATGCTTTAGTCATTTTAGTGAATATATAATATGTATTACTCCATCACATTATCACTAGAAAGTATCCAACTTTTTCGACCACTTCTTTTTTCATTTTACACAGGTTATCTGTTATTTTAATGCAAGGATGCACCTTGCTTTGATATAATATAATACGTGACCCTGCACTACAAAACCAGTCATAAGGGTCAGTTTTTTGAAACTGAGATTTATACACTATCTGAAAGCTGAAATAAGCTTGATGTTCGGTTTGTAAGGATAGGACAATATTTGCCTGAGATAACTATTTGAAAATCTGGAATCTGAGGGTGCAAAGAAATCAAAATGTTGAGAAAATTGCCTTTAAAGTTGTCTAAATTAAGTTCTTAGCAATGCATATTACTAATTAAAAATTAGGTTTTGATATATTTACAGTAGGAAATTCAGTAAATATCTTTATGGAACATGGTCTTTACTTAATATCCTAATGATATTTGGCATAAAAATCGATAATTTTGACCCACACAGTGCCTTTTTGGCCTATGCTACAAATACACTTGTGCTACTTAAGACTGGTTTTGTGGTCCAGGTCTGGGTCACATAATATAATATAAATATAACAAAATAAATTATAAATATAATAATTTAAAAATGTTTAAGTGTGATTTGGGTATCAAAATTTTGTCTTGTTTAAAATTCAAAACCTAACAAACTTTTTTGGTGAAATGTTCTGTTCAAAAAGCATGCCTTTTATTACAATAAATGCTTCTTGGTTGGATATTTCAGATTTTAATGCAGTGATATTCTTTCATTTTCCAAGTGTGGCTAAAGTGTCAGTTTTAGTTTTACACCATACAACTCTCAAGCACAGACCATTAAGTTTGATTTGGAATACTGGATTTGTGGCAGAGCCTGGACAAATGGGCCAGAAGCTTGTTTTCAAACTTTCCATTCTGCTATTCATCATAGGAGCAGTGAAACATAGATGCTGTCATCCGGATATTTCTTCTGATAAGCCACTGTAATTACTGGAATCAGAGATCTATGTTATCATTAGCTTTGTGCGCAATGAAGAAATAAGAAAAGATGAAGAGAAAGAGTGACAGAGAGAGAGAGATGAGTGCGTATTTGAGGGCATTCAACCCCTCCTCTTGACTTGGCACGGTTTAATTCAGATTCTAACACCATAATGCAGTTTTACTCGGAGCTGAAGCCTGCAGATTGTTCTGATGGGTATTGTGAGTTTTGATGGCTTAAATGAGTAAAAAGTCAGTGTGAATGCAAATGTACTTTGTTAGTGTCACCATGAAAATGGCAGCATGCCTTTTTAATGCCTTATTTTTACAGCTCTGATTATAGGTTGGGTATTCAAACAAGTGAATGAGAAAACAATGAGCAGGCAATCAGGACTTCATAAAGCAGAGAGCAGCATGGGACAGATTAATGAGAGTGCGTCACACACATACGCACTCAAGCAGCCTTTAGAAATGACACTCATGCGGCTGACATATTAAAAGAGGGCTTGCACTTTGAGCGGAGATGTGAAAAGGATCAGAGGACCGTTAACGTGTAATTTAGAGCCCAATCTGACTGCTGTTTGCACAAAAGCAACAGAAATTCTGTCAGCATCAATATAGAGAGACGTTTCGCAAGTCACGTCGACCCCACGGAGGAGGAGAGGCTTCGACGGACGTGGATGGTTCATACACCCACATGTCACATACAGTAGCATTCAGATGAACAACAGTAACTGCTTTTAATTTGGGTGTTAAAAACAGTCTCAATGAGAAGAATGCCTTCAGGAGAGAAAAGCACTGGAGCTAATGGATGGGAGACATACGTTGCTTGTCTATAGACTGAATATGAGATAACCCTATAAAAATCTAATCCTTCAGCATGTATTCATTCTGACTCTTTATTTAACTGTGTGTTCTAACAGCACTGTTGAAAAAAAAAAAACCCAGAATATCCTGGTTAGGTATGTTTTGAAGCATGGCAGCTGGTTTGAGCTGGTCCTTAGTTAGTCATGAGCTGGTTATATATAATCTGGTTATGAGCTGGTCCTGAGCATTAGCTAGTTGCTTGGGCCAGAACATGACCAGCTTAAACCAGCTCATGACCAACTAAGGACCAGCTAAAACCGGCTTGCCATGCTTCAAACATACCTAACCAGCATATGCTGTTTTTTTTTAATTTTTTTCAACAGGGAGGGTTTGTGAAATTCGAAACAAAATTGTTGTTTTTTCCCCCTCTTTTCTCTATTTAGGCTTATATACAAACCAGCATTAAAGCAGCTTAGTGTGAATATGTTCATCATTTAATATTATAGCTACATTTGGTTTACAATCAGAAAAAAAGGTACAAAGTTATCACTAGGGTTACAAAGGCTAGTACATCTTTGAACCTTTTTCAGTCCTAAACGGCACATATGTGACCCTGGACCACAAAACCAGTCTTAAGTCGCTGGGGTATATTTGTAGCAATAGCCAAAAATATATTGTATGGGTCAAACTTATTAATTTTTCTTTTATGCTAAAAATCATCAGGAAATTAAGTAAAGATCATGTTTCATGAAGACATTTAGTAAAATTCTTACTGTAAATATATAAAAACTTGATTTTTCATTAGTAATATTCATTAGTAACAGCTTCATTTGGACAACTTTAAAGGTGATTTTCTTAATATTTAGATTTTTTGCACCATCAGATTCCAGATATTCAGATAGTTGTATCTCTGCGAAATATTGTCCTATCCTAACAAACCATACATCAATGGAAAGATTGTTTATTCAGCTTTCAAATTATGTATAAAGCTCAATTTTGAAAAATTTACCCTTATGACTGGTTTTGTGGTCCAGGGTCACATATTAGTATTTCAACCCCCGGTTTCACAGACAAGGCTTAAGCCTAGTCCTAGACTAAAATGTAAGTCTGAGCTGTTTCAAGTGAAAGAAACGTGAACCGACTGATCTTAAAATATATCAGCGCTTTCGTTTTGTCCTAAGATGCACAACAGTAATGATTTTTTTCTAAGTGTTTGTAAAAAATTGCTTAAATGTCCTAATTGAACTATGGCCTAATCCTGGCTAATGTACACACTAAAAGAGTTTTAAAATCTCATAAGATCTTCAAAATGTGAGTGACCACAAACATGAGGACAAAAATCCTAGATTTACCCATTTTTGCTCTTATAGTGTGTGGTGTGCTGCGATCAATCTGACGAAGACAGCAGCACACCACACACCAACAGATTTTCAAACAGAGTCCCGACTGTGAACACGGGAAATCCCGCAAAATCTCTTGAGACTTGAGAATAAACATGGTGGACCATGACTAACCTTTGTTATGCTTCGTGAGTTCGTAAAATTATATTGTTTGATAATAATAATAATAAAAAGCGTTTGTTATGCCTCTGTCTTCTATCAGCTTGCTTTCTGATTGGATATTGAACAAATTCAGTCAGTGTTGGGGGTAACGCATTACAAGTAACGCGAGTTACGTGATAATATTACTTTTTTCAAGTAACTAGTAAAGTAACGCATTGCTTTTGAAGTTTTAAGAAAATATTTGTGTTTATTTTGTCAAATAAGGAACGCCAGTTACTTTTTTCCCCATTTATTGATTTACAAGTCTTCTGTCAGGAAACAGTGACAGTTTTGTACCTTTTTTGTTTATCTTGTTTACCTTATGACAGTCTTCATGACATTTTTAACTGTGGGATATTAAACCGAATCAAGGTGAGCTACATGGCAAATATGTGAAATGGCACAGAAGATATATGTCTTGAAAGTACTGTGCCATTAAACGCCAGACTTAGCCTGCAATTTTGTGAAAGTGGTTGGGTGAAATGATTGCCCTGCTTCACACTGAAACTGCAGACAGAAGTGATGGTATACTGCCACCTTTTGCCCAAAACAACTCAATACATCCAATGTGAGGCTGTTCTAAAATCTAATCTGCCTGCTCAGGATGACCTGGCAGTAGCTTTTCTTTTTTCCAATTATGGCAGCAAAAGCAAAACAGAAAAATAATTAATGTCTTGAAGAAAACGTTTTGTGAATTGAATATTTTTTCATATCATTACATTGTATCATATCATTGTTTAGAGCAATAAAAAAAAAATACATATTTGAAAAAAAAAAAAAGTTTTATTCTTGTGATGCTATGAGGACACCAGGACTTTAAAAAGTCCTGTTTAAAAATAAATAAATAAAAAGACATGTATAAACATGAAACAGCAAAAATATTAATAATAATAAAAAACACAAATGTTTATTGTATACCAAACTTTGTATAAAAATGATTCTTAACTTTGTTATGAAAGATATACCTGAATGATTTGATATACGATTTTAATTTATGAGTGGTCATTGTGAAACTTCCAAAAATTTGGTATGTCTGAAAAGCCCTGAATGTGCTCTTTACAGGGCATCTATATATCCATATATATATAATATAATATAATATAATAGTTATAAACAGGGCAGTCTTTTTATATAAAATTAAATTTTATATAAAAATATAAGAATTCACTTTTTATATCACGTCATAGTATAAGCCGTATTAGGCTCATTAGGCTTACTTATTTAAAATAAATCTCATATATATAAATCGTTAATTCATTCTCTCTCAAAACAAAAAACAAAAACAAAAACAACAACAACAAAAAACCCTGAAGTGTCAACGACTTAAAAATAAATATCTTCCCACTATTTTAAAGACTGTGAGAAGCATATTCCTTCCGCTGCAGTAATGGTTGGCTTTTGGTCACGTGAGAGGAAACTCACTGGATAAACTTAGCCTACTAGTGCACGCGTCCTTTTAAAACAACATCTCGACAATGAAATCCCAGCAGAATGAACAGGTTGGGTATTATGATTCATATAATTACAGAATTTATGACTACGGCTTCATATGCAGGGACTCGGATACCTATACGAATGTTTCTACGCATATATTATTGATTTGTTTGACAGTTGTTCTGTCACGTTGACGCGTTCGCGGCTGTACTGGAAGTAATATGTTCTCTAATATGTGCATTTATATATTAAACTTTTAAAATACAGTTCGTTTAATCCTATCGTAGCTTGACGTGTGTAACATTAAATGTTTGTTTATTTTATATGGACGAGGGTACAGTGTTTATGCTCGATAGTTAAACTGTCATGTACCATGTTATTTAGAGTCTTAGCGAAATCGGCAAAATTACACCGAAACAACTGAAATCTAAGACTTGTTTGCTAAAAACGAAGCAGGACCACTTATTGTCTATAATTACACACAGGCTGGCATGTTTTAAGTGATCAGTAAAGCAGGATGAGGAGGTTTGGTCTGTACGGAAGTCTTTGTAGGACAAATGGGATGTTGCCAGATTTTTGTTAAAAAATAAATCACTGTTTGCTTTGTAATGTGATATTTCTACGTGGCAAAAGGCGGGTAGCGCCCTCTGTAGCTAGAATTCAATAAGTAAACCTTGCTGCATGTAAGAAATAAGTATGTAAGATTGCATTTTACAAAGCAGAGGTTTTCGCTAATCTGGCAACCCTACAGTACACGATTTAACTGAACAAGAGATGGCGCTACGGCTCTATGTGATTGGCCGTTGGCAGACAGAGCGCTGTGTGATTGGCTGTTGAAGCGATGGAGTAGGCTGAGCGGCTGTGCGTGATTGGCTGAGCGGCTGTGCGTGATTGGCTGAGCGGAGGGACGAAGGGGGAAAGGCTGAGTTGATCAGCTGGTCTCTGCAGATATCCGACTCCTGCAAAACAATGTAGGAAGAAAAAGTGCTGAATGTCACAATCGCCGGGAGGAGAAGCACCGGATCACACACACCGTCGTGGAACAACCGGATCCAGCACGGCTACAAGATTTTTTTGCACAAGCCGCGCTGCCTGATTCAGCGAGGATACGCGCAGAACTGCAGTATAATACCTCCAGTCTCGTCTCTGTGTGTTTACCTTTGCTGTTTCACGTTTCAGTGATGCGAAAGCGAAAAGGCAGCGCAGACCATGACAGCTCGTTTACGGGTACACTACTGGACAGCAGCTCCGATCTAAAGCAGTGCCATAAAAAGACAGACGCTGCTTCTGATCCAGGTGGTTCGGGGACAGCGATGGGGAGACGCTACAGGAGGTGAGACTGACAGCTGATGTTACACATGTGGCAATGATGTTCTCTTGCTTTATATCCGTTTTTAGCAGTGTAAATCTCTGGAAATCTTACTCAAAACTTAGCTTTGGGTTTTCAGTATTAAAAACAATCTACCCATATATTTACTTTTATTAGCAATTTTGCAATAGCTCAAAATCATTTAATGTTTAAAAATGACAGGGAACTGTTTTATACACTAACGTTACCAGTCAAAAGTTTTTGAACAGTAAGATTTTTAATGTTTCTGTTTTTTTTTTGTTTTGTTTTGTTTTTTTTAAAGAAGTCTCTTCTAAATGTTTTGAGCAGCAAATTAGAATATTAGAATGATTTCTGAAGGATCATGTGACTGGAATAATGATGCTAAAAATTCAGCTTTGAAATCACAGGAATAAATTACGTTTTAAAATACATTCAAATAGAAAAAAATTATTTTAACTAGAAAAATATTTCAAAATTGTACTGTTTTTTTTTTTTGCTGTACTTTGGATCAAATAAATACAAACTTGTTGAGCAGAAGAGACTTATTTAAAAAAAAAAAAAAAAAGCATGAAAAATCTTACTGTTCAAAAACATTTGACTGGTTGTGTATACAAATTACCTGATGTATTTCTTCTCCATTTAACTCCTGGTTAACAACTCTGGCTTTGTGTTGTTTTAAGTTATGAGTTTTCAGCATCATCTTATGCATTTTCAACACAGAGTACCATTTGTTGCTTGTTAATATGATATTGCATGCATTATTGTCATTCCTGTCATATCATAGTGGCTTGAAAATCTTTTAAAGCATGAAGCCACATAGATTATTCTCTGTGATTGAATCACAGTCCCATGTGACTCTCTTGAGTCTCTTAAATAGTATTTAGACTGTCCCGTCACAAAACTAGATCAGCAACTTTTGGGTGGGGTGTGAAGAACTCATCTTGTGCTACACAGTTTTTTTTGTTCAATCATATTTATTTACTTGTTTATTTATTTAACAAAACATTAATGTGTCTTGTCCACACTTTTTGTTTTAAACTACTTGTTTCATTAAAAAAAATGTCAGTACAACTTTTTTGCGGTCCGATCTGCTTGTAAGTAGAGCACAAGCAGCTCAAGAATCATGTTTTGCTTTTATCAGACGTTGCTTACTGTAACTTAAATTCTAGTTTAGACAGCAAAGCCTGAAATATGGTTTTACATTGTCATTGTTTATAAATTTGACACACAATTGTGGCACAAGTACTGTGCTTTTTGGCAAGTAATTTCTTTTTTTCGTGTCTAAAATCTTTATCATTTTTTTAATCGCACTGACTTTGTACACACATAGGTCTTTTGCTCTGAATAGAGTATTTCTGTCTCAATCAAGTGGAAGAATTTGGAAAGCCAGATTTAGAGCCCTTGCATGCAAAGAGAGGGTTATTTTTCTGATGCATGGTTGGTGATATCTTTTGTAGCTGAGTAATACAGTTCATGTTTTTACTGCTAAATTTTAAAATAATATAACATTGCATCACTGTAGGAGGATGCATGATGCATGGTGGGAATAGTCATGTTCAGCTGTTGTCTAGGCACATGATTCAGATCTCAGGCACAATTTTAGGCTTTAAATGCAAAGATTCTACACATTTCACCTGTTTGTTTGGTCTTGGCTGAGTTTAAACAGTAAAAAAAAATGAAGGTGTATGTTAAGTGATGTCATTCTTCTCAGACAGGACTTGCTCTGTAGATCAAAGTGGGAGGAACTGGGCGTTCTGGTCCAGCAACATGGTGGTAAAACATTGTACACTCAGCAAAGCAACAAAGCAACTGGCAGAACATATTGCCAAGTGGGATTCTGGAGGAGTTCCCACAGATCAGTGCTTTGCTGGTGGGTTGTAACCCTAAAATGCTTTTAAGGAAACAGGATTGTATTAGGTTTCATGGTTGCAGCGTCACATGGAAATACTAACTGGTTTTGAGTGAATTGCTTCTGACCTTTAACCCTGGAGGTCAGTTAGAGAGCTGTGTTTCCCAATGTTTGCTTAATGTTACGCTACTATTTAAAAGAGTTTGGGGCAGTAATTAAAAAAATAAAAATAGCTTTTTTTCCACAAGGACTCGTTAAACTGATCAAAGTGACCGTAAACATTTATCATGTTATGAAAGATTGCTAATTTAAAAAATGTGGTTATTTTAGACTTTGTATCGAAAATTCCTGGAAACAAAATGCATCAGTTACCAAAACAATATTAAGCAGCAAAACTTAACATTGAAAATAAGAAATCTTTCTTAAGCACCAAATCATCATATTAGAATGATTTCTGAAGGATCATGTGAGACTGAAGATTGGAGTAATGGCTGCTGAAAATTCAGCTTTGGTCAAAGGAATAAATTTTAAACATTTTACATTTTAAAGTATATTCAAATAGAAAACAATTGTTTTAAATCTTAATAATATTTCACATTTTTTTACTGTAGTTTTGATCAGATAAACACAATTTTAGTGAGCGTATGAGACTGTGCTCTGAGTAATCTAATTTATAGTGGCATTTAGGCTATGTGGAAACACTTACAGCTCTTAACTATGATATTGTTACAAAACATGTGAGGTAGTACCAACTGAGCTGATGAAAGATTCCAGTAAAAGAAATCTGGAAAATGTCTTGTTATAAAAGACATTGTTTGCCAAATTAGCATGAAACACTAGCAGGAAATGGTACTGTAAAGTTCTACCATCACATCTCATTTGAACTGAAATGCTACTCTGCTATTGCACTGTATCTGATGGCGCAGTAATCGGATTCTCCTCCGGTGCTGTATGGGTCTGGGGTATTAAGTGCTGGAGCCGGTCATGTGTCTGACATAAGAGCTGCCGCTGGTTAGTCTGGTTGCAGTGACCTTTGTGTGTCAGGTCGGGTTCAAGGTTAAAAGGGTCAGTTTAGCTTTAATTCACAGGATCTGAAATCCCTCAGTCTTTCCTGTATTGAGTTATTTGTTTATGGAAAGAGGAAGTTTGGTTGTCAATATTTTTTTCCAGGAAGACAAGGATGGAACTTTTAAATACGTGCATGTTCTTTTATTTTTTTACCATCAGGAGGTGGCTAAAAGGTGAAGTTCACTTCCAGAACAAAAATGTATAGATAATGTACTCACCCTTTCGTCATCCAAGATGTTCATGTCTTTTTTTCTTCAGTCGTAAAGAAATAGTTTTTTTAAGGAAAACATTTCAGGATTTTTCTCCGTATAGTGGACTTCAGTGGTGCCCCCAAATTTGAAAACAGTTTAAAACAGTTAGGGTGGGTCGAAAATCTCATTTTCTCTCACAACTTCAAAATAGTTTTACATTTATGCAGAAATACCGACCCAGTGTTTGCAAAGTGAACATGCAAAGAAAATCAAAAAGGTAAAACAATGTTTTAGGACGATTTTGAAGTTGGAGGAAAAAATAAGATGGGAGTTTTTCGCCATACACTTATTGTCTTGAACAGGAAAAAACTTAGTAAGACCTAGACAAGACGAGCATTTGAGGTTAAAAAGTATATACTATTAAAAAGCTAAAAGACAGGAAAAAGTTACAAAATCACAAAATGTCAGTCTTTTAAAATAGGTTTTTGCATTCCCTTGTTCTTAAAGACATCTATTTAATGGAGGGGTGGACTAGCCTTTAACCTAAATAATGAACCCTCACTTCGCTAAACCATGTCAGTTATTCACTCTGCATATTTCAACCTGAAATTCTGGTCTGTTCTTGCATCCTGGGAACAGGAGCTCTAGATCAAACATAGGCCCAGGAGGCATCCTAATCGTGACAATTTGGTGTCTTATTTTAGCTCTTCTTGTGAAAGTGTGTCAGGTTTGATAGGAAAAAGAAGTCTTGACAAGGTGTCATTCTCTGAAATCTAAAAAAAGATTTCAGGAGGACAAAAAAACAAATAATGACTTATTTGAGGAGCAAGTTCAGGTTGTGTTAGTGTGGTGAAGTTACCATTAATGGGATGGGTCATGTTGGTCTAGTCTAGTCTTTTTGCTTTAGTTAGCTAGTTAACAGTGTGCTGTGATTTAGTTGTTACACAGCAGCCACACAAATATAGTTAGATGTTTTTGGTAGATCCCTCTATTGTGTCCCATCCATTCAATCTACCTGTTTTTGAGTGCAAGAACATAAGGTGAACCTGAAAACAACCTTTGCAAGCTTTCTTAAGAAGAGTCACTGAGGCAATTTGTTGATATTGGATATGTAGTTTTGCACTTTTCCAAACTGGGTTGGTGAAATAGTGTTGGTGGTCCTTGTTGAGGTTGTTTGAAGGAGACTGATCTTGATTAACTAATTCTGGCATCTCTGTCAAAACTGCTCTTCCAAGCTCCACCGAGCAGTCAGAGACACTCATTAGGACGAGTGAAAGAAGAGAAGAGTGAAAGGGAGGAAGAAAAGAGCGAGGGAGGAAGTAGAGAGCCTGAGATGTAGCACGTGTCTCTCTTTCAGCTTTAGGAGTGCAGCGTCTATAGTTTCACGTATCATTCGCATGTTGTTTTGCCTTATTGGATTCCATTATCATTGCATAGTTCAATGCAAGGGCAGACTGTGTGCCATGCAGTTCGCATATCATCTGTTGTTTAAAGACAGATGATTTAAAGACAAAAGTTTGAAGTCAAAAACGAAGGTCTTAAGGGTTTGGACATTAATTAGGCAAGTACCTAATTAATGTCCAAACCCTTAAGACCTTCGTTTATCTTCAGAACACAAATTAAGATATTTGTGATGAAATCCGAGAGCTTTCTTATCCTGCATAGACAGCAACACAACTGACACTTTTAAGGCCCAGAAAGGTAGTAAAGACATTTTTAAAATGCTCCATGTGACACGAGTGGTTCAACTGTAATTTATGAAGCTGCGAGAATACTTATTGTGCAAAAAGAAAACAAAAATAATGACTTTATTCAACAATTTCTTCTGTTCTGTGACAGAGTAATTTATTACAGTTTTTTCATTTTTGTTCAAGCTAATTCATTAAATGCATTATGATTGGCATTTAATTTTGTATAATGGGGCAAGCTAACAGATAACTTCCTGTATTATATTACCAGATGATGCCAGTTTTAGCTGTGTTAAAAGCAGAAAGCATCAGAGTCCTCTTCCTACCCCAAGCTGTGTTACCAGAATTCAGTTTCTTAGTGTCTCTCAGAGCGTCCAGTCCATCAGACCTGTCATAATCTATTACATGTAGCTGTAGCTGCAGGTTTGTGAAAGTGCTCCACTTTTCTGTACTTCTGCTGCTTTCTTATCATCTTCATTGTACACAGGTGTCAAGTCCTTTTCTAAATTTTTCTGAAAGAGGTTTTTTTTTTTATTTGTTGAGTTTGTTGGGGCATGTTAGGACATGTTTGGTTCACAATGCATTATTAAGAAAAGCTATCTTTATGGGTAAATGTATCGCCCTAACCTTGTGGTGGCTTCAAATTCCTGTGGAAAAATGGATATATATATATATATATATATATATATATATATATAGATAGATATAGATAGATAGATATAGATACAGATGTATATAGATAGATAGATATATATATATATATATATATATATACAGTTGAAGTCAAACGTTTACATACACCTTGCAGAATCTGCAAAATGTTAATTATTTTGCCAAAATAAGAGGGATTATACAAAATGTATGTATTTTTTTATTTTTTTTTATTTAGCACTGACTTGAATAAGATATTTCACATAAAATACATTTACATGTAGTCCTCAAAAAAAAAATAATAGTTGAATTTATATAACTGACCCCGTTCAAAAGTTTACATACACTTGATTCTTAATACTGTGTTGTTGCCTAAATGATCCACAGCTGTGTTTTTTTTGTTTGTTTGTTTAGTAATGAGTCCCTTGTTTGTTCTGAACAGTTAAATCCTTCAGAAAAATCCTTCAGGTCCCACAAATTCTTTGGTTTTTCAGCATTTTTGTGTATTTGAACCTTTTCCAACAATGACTGTATGATTTTGAGATCCATCTTTGCACACTGAGGGCAACTCATACACAACTATTACAGAAGGTTCAAACGTTCAAGGTTCAAATACACAAAAATGCTGACAAACCAAAGAATTTGTGGGACCTGAAAGATTTTTCTGAAGAACAACAGGCAGTTTAACTGGATCATTCCAGTAACAACACAGTATTAAGAATCAAGGGTATGTAAACTTTTGAACAGGGTCATTTTTATAAATTCAACTTATTTTCTCTTGTGGACTATATGCAAATGTCTTTTATGTGAAATATCTGATTCAGGTCAGGTTTGTATGATCCCTCTTATTTTGACAAAATAATTAACGTTTTGCAGATTCTGCAAGGTGTATGTAAACTTTTGACTTTAACTGTATGTGTTTAGATGTAGGTCAGATGTCCATATACTAAATATATTCCCATCTAAGTATCTACCAGATACTTCACTGGAAAACCACATTTGGAAGTGGTTTAGAATAGATGTGCTCTGTGATCTTTCTGTTTACACTTATGGAACAATATCCGGTCTACTCCAGATATTTAAAACATCTTCTCAATGCTAGTGTTTCTATCGAATTATTTGTTAGTATTTCAACTGTTAATCTTTTAGCACTATGCAGTAAAAAGTATATATGTTCTTAATTTCATCCAGACGTTTTTTTCGTAAGTGAGGGCTTTGGCTGCTAATTTATCATGGTTATTGATAAAGCTAATATTTGGCAGTTGGTGCTTTACAGCCATACAAAGTTATTTGTACAAAGTACATTGATCTGGCCAGCTGCAACTGAGAGCTTTAAAAGCATATCCTATGCCAACGTCGGCCACTTAGGAGCTGTTGTCTGGTACCCGCAGACATGAGGCAAGCCTTTGGCGTCGGAAAGAAAGAGAAGGAAGAGACAAAAAAGTTTTCCTGAGACTTTTCAAACTTACTTCTTAGAATGGAGTGGAAGTGATCTAACAGTGGCTTTCAAGATCACAGTTTGAGGTTGGAGGAGGGATATGCTTGTTTATGTGGGCTTAGAAGATGCGTTTCAAGATTTGTCAAAAACAAGTCAATCTCCAGAACTTAGCCTGAATTTCTTGCTTCTGTGGAATACAAAAGAAGCTGAAGAATAATAGTAATTTAGTGTAAGCATGTTATCTTTGTCACATACCCAGTTTAGGGTATGTAGAATGGGTATAAGATGTTGTTGTTTCTTGCATACTTTAGTGTTTTTGTGTAGCTCGTTTAATCCTAAAGTAGGCTTATTGTTCAGTACAGCAGGATCTTATTGCTTGTCTGCTCTGGTAATACACCGAATTATGCATCTGTTCTCTGCCAAATACACTGACCTGAAAATGACCCAATCATTTATTCATGTAGAACCAGACATGCATTTAAAGTCTCACTTTTCCTGCATGGTTAATGCCAGGAATATACAATTACAATAAATTGGCTAAATAGTAGTCAAACAACTCCTTAGTTTTATTGTTTGAGCATTGCTGATGTTCTAGTTGGTGTTCAGATTGACCAAAGAAATGCTCTGAGGAGACATTCTCGCCTATAAATTCTGAATTAATAGCTAATGGGTTATTAATAGGTTGTTGGGTAACTATGATAGTTTTCTCAGAGTTTGATGTCTTCATAAATATGGTATGAAGACTGCTGCTGACTGCTGCCAATCGGCGGCTTCTGAATAAACTCATTAGTCTCTATTTTAAGATGTGCATCCTTGACTTCAGAGTGATTTCAGAGTGTGAAGTGTTGCAGTGTATGAGTGTTTGGGTGTGTAGGAGTAGTGTGTTGGAGGCTATCATTTTTAGAGAGTTGCATCCTGTCAAATGCAAAGACTGACATACACACACACACAAATGGAAATAAATTACCAAGATGGTGCACTAGAACAGAACCAAAGCTGTCAGATTACAGAGTTAAACAGCAATCAGCACGGAAAAATGAATCAGTAGTGATCCATGATGCACATTATGCTGTAAGGCATGATGGTAAACTGAGTAAACCTTCCTACTCTCCAGGTACAGTACCATTCAGAAGTTTGAGGTTGGCAAGATTTTGTTCTTTTTCTGAAGGAATTGTATTATGCTCACAAAGGCTGTATTTATTACATTAAATATTCAGTAAAAACAGTAATATATTGAAAAATTACAATTAGATTTTTTTATTATTTATTTTGAAATGTAATTATTCATGATCTTTTTTTTTTAGCATTTATTTTTTTCCAGTCCTCACAATGTCACATGATTTTTCAGAAATCATATAATATAAAAAATGGTCCAAAAAAAACCAACCTACACTATCAGTCAAAAGTTTTTAAATGTTTTTTTTTTTTTAAGTTTCTTCTGCTCACCAAGCCTGCATTTATTTGATCCAAAGTACTTTTACTATTTAAAATAACTGCTTTCTATTTGAATATATTTTAAAATCTATTCTTGTGATTTCAAAGCTGATTTTTTTGCATCATTACTCCAGTCGCATGATCCTTCAGAAATCATTCTAATATTCTGATTTGCTGCTAAAAAGATATTTTTTTAATTATTATTATTATTATTATTATTATTATTATGATGATGATGAAAACAGGTACCCCCCCATAATAATAATGATAATTATTATTATTGATAATAATAATAATGTTTTTTGAACAGCAAATCAGCATATTAGAATGATTTCTGAAGGATTGTGTGACACTGAAGACTGGAGTAATGATTTAAATAAAAGTAAATTTATCTTTGATCATAGGAATAAATTACATTTTAAAATATATTCAAATAGAATATAGAAGCAGTTATTTTAAATATAAAAATATTTCACAGTATTACTTATTCTGCTGTATTTTGGATCAAATAAATGCAGAATTGGTATCCATTAGAGACTTAAAAAAAAAACATTTAAAATTCTTACTGTTCAAAAATATTTTGACTGGTAGTGTAATTCAGAGTTCAACATTTCAAGAAAAGAGCATGTCCGAAAACATTCCTAAATGAACACTTTTGTTCACATCTTTAACTTAAACATGACAAACCCTCCATATGATTTTTATTAAAAAACAATTTAATATTGCCACAATATATAACGGTCCTGTGTTTCAGCCAATTAAATTTGACAGCATGTTGTTCTTAACCAATCATTGCAGGTCTTGTTGATAGGACAAATGATCCTTGAAAAGGTCAGATGATCCTTCAGAAATCATATAATATACAAAAAAATATGCTAATTTGGTGTTCGACATTTATTATTATCAATGTTGAAATTGCTTGTGCTGCTTAATATTTTTGTAGAAACTGACTTTTTTTTTTCTATTAAGATTCTTAATAGATTCTTAATAGAAATCTTTTGTAACAGGAAAGTCTTCACTGTTGCTCTTAATAAATGTATGCATCCTTGCTGAATAAAAGTATTAAGTTCTTAAAAAATAAAATCTTACTGACCCATTTTGAACATCTGTATGATACAATATATTACATGAGATGCTGTTTAGTCTCCCGCTGTCTGTGTAACGCATGAGGCAGACAAGTGCATGTGTGCAATCTGTTTAATAATCAGTCAGTATCCAAGAGGATTATATGCATTGCATATACATATTGTGATGCTTAATTCACTATATGAAAAAAACTTTCTGTTATCCAATCTGTTTCTGTTCATAGTTTTGCTCAGGATTTTCTCTCATTCCTTCCTGTCTTTTTGCTCAGTGCACTAGTCAGAAACACTCTGTCCCAGTGCAGTCTGGACTCCTTATGCCCAGACAGCCGTAATAATGCCCATATGGCATTGGATCAGCTTGACTTAACATATTAGTGTTACCCTGAAGGTGTTGAAGCTCTGGTTTGGATGCTCTGTGCAGATATGTACCTGCAAAAACAGTGTGTAAAAGCACAGAACTGCACAAGCTACACAGACATATAAGCAGCTAGTTCTACTAGTTACTTATGTGTATATAACACACACAAACACAAACAACAGTATTTGTGTAAGCACTGTACTGTAATGAGCCTCAGTGCAGCTTGTGTGTGCTGTATTTAGCTCTGTTGTTACACAATAGTTTTGCTCTCTCTCTTTAGCACAATCACCTTGCACTCTCACACACAGGCAAAAACTTTTACAAGCACCTCTTGGACACACACACACTCAGATCGAGGCTTCTGTGACTCACTGCCAGGTGACCACACCGTCTTATCTCTGCAGGGAGCTCAAGATCAGCCTGCTGCATTAATCACCTGGAAGAAGTATCGTGCAGAAGTATAAGCATAATGCTGTTAGAGCTGTGGTTTATTGGTTATTTGCATGCTGACTCACTGATATGTGGGTTTAAGATCTCTATCTTCTCTATCATTTCCTGTCCTCTCTGTACTGCTCCTTTCCATAAATGCAGAAAGCAGTTGATTCTGTTATTCAGTTTAAATGTAAATTGAAATTCAAACCTGTGTTTAGTTCTTCATACTAGTTAGTATTAGCTGATCAAAAAGAGCAGGTGTGTTCTGAAGGAGGCAGAGGAAAGGTCATAGGGACGTTAGATAGCATGGTGGAACTGATCCAGGGTCAGCCGGATCAAACCGGATGCTCAGCTTTGGCTCGCTTCCTGGATTATTGCTTTTACTCCTCTTTCACCCTGTCTGGGACATTCTCTCTCTTCCCCATGTCCTGTCTTTGCTGACTCTGAGTTCTGCATTATTAATTGTTTTAGGAATATTCTCGAGGTTTCATATGACTGCACCTTTATGGGTGCCCTTTACTGCAAAGAAAGTGAAGTGTATACAATATGTGCACTGCTGTTCAAAAATCTGATATTACACACACACACACACACACACACACATATATTCAAAAATCTGATATTACACACACACACACACACACACACACATATATATATATATATATATATATATATATATATGTATATATGTATGTAATGTTTATAAGAGAGGTTGCATGTGTGTACTTTTGTGTGTTAGTGTTTGAGTGTTTAAGTAATCCTCTGGTCATGAGTTAGGAAGGAAAATTCTGTTTAAGGAAGTGAAACAAGCTCAATAAAGCAGCTTTTCACGTCAAACCTCTTAGAATCGGAAAGTCACGCTTAAATTTGTATATTAGGCACACACAAACATACAGTAGAGCTCAGGGCAGTAAGTCAGACAGGGTGAGTTTGTTCCTCTAAGTGATCTCTTGCTTTCTCTCTAATTTTAATCATGACACTTTATACTCCCCGGCACAATTTGGAGGTCACCGCTGGCCGCAGAGATGCACACTGTCTGACCTCTGAGTGTGAGGGAGGCCAAAAGAGGACAGGCCATGTTATGAGGAATGTTAACCCTTCAGTTTTATAGAGAATTGCATAGAGCATGTCTAAAAACATTCCCAAACACTTTTTTTTTTTTTTACATGACAAACCATCTATGTTCGTTTTATTTAAAAACACAATTTAATAATGCTATAGTATATGTATCAGCTGTCCGAAATGTTTTAGCCAATTAAATCTGAGAGAAATTTAAAGGAGAAGTCCACTTCCAGAACAAAAATTTACAGATAATGCACTCACCCCCTTGTCATCCAAGATGTTCATGTCTGTCTTCAGTCGTAAAGAAGTAGTTTTTTGAGGAAAACATTTCAGCATTTTTCTCCATATAATAGACTGCTATGGTGCCCCAAGTTTGAACTTCCAAAATGCAGTTTAAATGCGGCTTTAAATGATCGCAAATGCGGTTGTAAACGATCCCAGCCAAGAAAGAAGGGTCTTATCTAGCGGCGCGATCGGTTATTTTCATTAAAAAAATAGAATTGAAATACTTTTTCATTTCAAACGCTCATCTTGTCTTGCTCTGCCTGAACTGTGTATTCTGGCTCAAAAACCTTAATTTCTTTTCAACTGAACAAAGAAAGACATTAACTTCTTGGATGACGTGGGGGTGAGTAAATTATCAGGAAAAGTTTATTCCAGAAGTGAACTAATCCTTTAAACCAATCAGTTTTTTATGTAATCAGTTGTTCTTTCTTTGTCTGTAGGGGTGGTCTGATGTGGAGGTTGAGGAAGATACTGATCTGGGTGCTGGGAATCTACATCGCCATCCCTGTTATCATTAAAGTCTGTCCATCAATACAAGCAAAATTAGTATTTTTAAACTTTGGTGAGTATTTTCAACCAATCTTTCTTTAACTTCGGAGAATGTTTTGGTCAAACGGTCTGTAAACATTCATTTTTAGAGCAGTGTTTGTATATTTCAAATGTAAGAGTTATTCAAGGGGACACTGGATGCAAAATTCACATGTAATTACATGGTGTTTGCATATAAATGTGTCTTAGCAGTGTGTGGACACAACCACCTTAAAATGATAAAAATCCATACACTCCTTTTTTTTAATCCCCAAAAAACTTAAACAGTCTTGATTATCAAGCTATTTTGATTTTCTAAGCAATATGTCATATTGCCTAGACCCCGCCCACAATCGCTGACGACTGTGCCATATTAGCATATTTCCGCCCTCAGCCTGTTGTATGCTGTCCATCATTTTCTCGGCATTCGAGCAGCTGTAGAGAAAACAGTATCTTCATTTTCTTCCGACACAGTGGATTACTTTTGTTTTTCATGGTAATGTGCTAATATGGGTAATGAGGGGCGGGATGAGCAGTAGCTCATTATCATTTAAAGAGACATGCACCGAAACTGGTCTCTGTGAACCGAGCTGTTTCTGACAAGGTAAAAGGGTGTTGTTTTACACAACCATTTAGGGACTTTAACCAAAGTATTGTGCAGACATTTCATGAAAAGCCTAAGGAAGCATACCAACCTGTGAAAAATGAGCATCCGATGTCCCCTTTTTTATGGACATACTTTTGTTATCTTTGGCAAGTGTCTTGGTCAGTCTTAGTAAACTTTGGTATTTATTTCAGTGTTTTAGACTTGCAGTATTTAGTTTCCAACATTTTCTTGGTTGCTACATTAGTTTTGTTGATGTTTAATTTTATTTTGGTAACATAAGTCAGTTTCCATAATTTTCTGCTGCTGAGTATGTAGCGAAAGGACAAGCTTAGGGCATTTAGCCTTAAGGGGAATAAAGTATCCAAGGAGATTGTCACGTTGCATTTTCCCTTGTGAAAAAATCAGCATGCTCAGAGCAACTCTTTAGACACTTTCAGTCACGCACACTTTTGCAGTCGAAATATAATAACTGTACACTGTAGCATCTGAAAATTAGTAAGGAAACTTTTCAGGTGCACACCATTGTAACAATGTGAAAGTTATTATTACAGTTATGTCCATCACAAAAGAGAATCTTCTGTACATTATGACATTTAATAAGACAATAAAGTTTGATGTACAGTTGCAGTTTGCTTTCATATTCAGCTGTTTTCTGAAACGACCAAACAAAGCCGTCTTTCATCCATCAATCCAGATAAATGCCAACTTTGTTTGCTGTGGAGATCCTGTCTCATTTCAACAGCCTCCACAGCCTGTGTTGTCACTTCATAGTTTCATTTCTCTGATATTAGTCATGTTCTGTGGTGTTTTGGGCTGATGCTAGCATTACCATTGTCAGCAGTGTCACTGTTTCTGTCAGCTGATGTGTTTCTCCACACTATGTTTTGCTTCTGTTTGCAATCTGAGATGATGATAATGGACAAAATGTGTGTAAAAGTGTGACTGTAAGCATCCCTGTCTGCTTTTCTCAGAGAGAAATCTGGGACTAAGGTCGGTGAACTTAGTCAAGTCATCAGTCTCATGAGAAAGCTTGTGGCACACTTTCGGTTCTTAAATTGCAAGCTTAATGTTAGTTTCTTGCAGCAAAAAATGGTCATAGTTTAAATTTACATGATTCTTTTTCATTCTCAGACCAGACATGGCAGTTTAAAGAATTGCAAAAACTTTTGTATGAAATTATAATGAGTGTTGTCTCTCTCTTTCAGTGCGAGTGCCGTATTTTATAGATCTGAAGAAACCACAGGATCAGGGCTTGAATCACACTCGCAACTTCTACCTGCAGCCGGAGGAGGGAATCAACATTGGAGTGTGGTGAGAGCACAGATACAGACTACGGCTAAAATACAGACACAGCTTGGCCTACCTCTACCCTCCATCCCTCTGCCTGTGCCTGTCTGTCTCTCTGTCCTCACGTTCTCTACCCTACAGGTTTCTGTCCCTCTCTATCTGCCTTTGGCCATGGCTGTCTTTCTGAAGGGCGTGGAAAAAGTCCTGTACTTATTGAAACATAGCCTGTGGCCCAAAGTGTGTAAATCTGTAGTGACAGAGGACTACACGTGCCCGTGGCTGCTGGCTATTGGGTGTGACTGTGTGTGTGTGTTTGACTTTTACTGAGTAACACTGGGAAAGGCCATATAAGCTTCCTGCAGCTGATGCTGTAGTTTTCTCTGCATAAATAAGCTTGTCTGTGCACTGGTCAGATTCAGTATTAAATAGGAGAGAGTCTTTGATGATAAAGTCTTAGTGACGTGAACAGGATGTTTTAAGTCCTAAAAGAATATATTACTGTTCAAAAGTGTGCAGACAGTATGATTTTTTTTGTTTTGTTTTCAAAAAAATTAATACTAATACTTTTTTAATTCAACAAGGATGTATTAAACTATGGAAGCCCGTTTGTGCCACTTAAAGGAGAAATCCACTTCCAAAACAAAGATTCACATATAATTTACTCACCCCATTGTCATCCAAGATGTTCATGTCTTTCTTTCTTCAGTCGTCAAGAAATTATGTTTTTTGGGACAACATTTCAGCAGACGAGCATTTGACATTAAAAAGTATATAAGTTGTATTATTTTTAGGAAAATAACCGATCGTTACCCTAGATAAGACCCTTTCTTGGCTGGGATTGTTTACAACCACATTTGGGATCATTTAAAACCGCATTTAAACTGCATTTTGTAAGTTCAAAATCAGGGCACCATATCAGTCCATTATATAAGGAAAATGCTGAATGTTTTCCCCAAACAACATAATTTCTTTATGACTGAAGAAAGAAAGACATGAACACCTTGGATGACAGTGGAGTGAGTACATTATATGTGAATCTTTGTTTTGGAAGTGGACTTCTCCTTTAATAAAAAATGAAAGGTAATTGCGATTTGCGAGAGTTTTTATCTTGCAATTCTGATTTTCTCACAACTATGAGTTTGTCACGCAATTCTGAGAAAAAAGTCAGTATTGCGAGTTTTTATATAGCAGTTCTGATTTTCTCACAATTGTGAGTTTGTCAAACTGAGAAAAAAAGTGAGAATTGTGAGTTTATATCAAGCAGTTCTGAGGAAAAAAGTCAGAATTGTGAGATACAAACTCGCGTTTGCGGGAGAGTCAGAATTGCAAGTTTTTATATAGCAGTTCTGATTTTCTCACAATTGTGAGTTTGTCTCACAATTCTGACAAAAAAGGTCAGAATTGTGAGTTTATATCTCAATTCTGAGGAAAGAAGTCAGAATTGTGAGTAAAAAGGTAGAATTACAAACTTGCATTTGCAAGAAAGTCAGAATTGTTTTTATATTGCAATTCTGATTTTCTCACAGTTGTTTGTCAACGCAATTCTGAGAAAAAAAGTCCGAATTGCAAGATACAAACTCGCATTTGTGAGAAAAATAGTCAGAATTGCAAGCTTTTATATTTTTATCTAGCTGATTTTCGCACAATTGTGAGTTTATATCAAGCAGTTCTGAGAAAAAAGTCAAAATTGTAAGGAAAAAAGTCAGAAATGCAAGATACAAACTCGCATTTGTGAGAAAGTCAGAATTGCGAGTTTTTTGCGGGTTTGTCACACAATTTTGAGGAAAAAAGAATTGTGAGGAAAAAAGTCAGAATTGTGAGATAAAAAGTCGCAATAACCTTTTTAAATTTTTTATTCAGTGGTGGAAACAGGCTTCCATAATTAAACTGATCAAAAGTGACAGTAAAGACATTTCAAATAAATGCTTTGCTTTTGAACTTTCAAAAGAATCCTCAGTAAAATCTGTCACCATTTCCACAAAAATATTATACAGCACAACTATTTTCAACACTGCTGCTCAAGAAACATTTCTTATCAAACCAGTATATTAGAATGATTTCTGACAGACCGTGATGCTGAAGTCTGGAGTAATGGCTGTTTTGACTGTATTTTTGAATAAATAAATGCCTCATGATCATAATAAACTTTTCTTCAAAAACTTCAAACTTTTGAACACTACCCTGTGCTCTGTTTATCATTTGATGCGGAGGAAGCAGTGTTGTAACAGCTGCATATTTCTTTTGTATATCCTGTCATCTCTCTTTCCATCTCTCTCTCTCAGGCACACAGTACCGTCAGCGATGTGGAGGGAGGCTCAGGCAAAAGATACTGAATGGTATGACAAAAGCTTCCAGTCCAGTCATCCTGTCATCCTGTATCTCCATGGCAATGCTGGAACAAGGTACACAAACACTCAGTGACATGTGATCAACACCACTTTAGAAAACCAACTCGGTGTCAAAAATGATTTTGAGTTAATTTGTTAAGTGAGTGAGTTAAGGCTGGAATGCACTTACAAACTATATAGATGTTCAGAGGAGTCAGTCTGCAGATTTGACCAATAATTGTGTAATGTATCATGTGCAACGACTCAGACAGTGATTCCATCCTATTAATTTGTTGGAAATTAAACACGTTTGATATTTTGAGCTTGTTTTAGAAAACCAACTGTCTTCCTTTGTACTAGCAATAAGGCACATGTTTCTGCATGAGTCTGTTGTGTTTGGAATGATTTGAAAGTCTGGTAGTGTGTGATCCTCAGTTGGTTAGTGTATGTCATGTTTTTCCTCTGTAACCATTTACAAATTTGCCAAATGTATAATGCATAGTGTTTTAAAATCTGTTCGAATTTGAAGTTGTATAGTGGATTCCAGCCTTTATAAGGATTTTGTCAGATGCAGTTCATTGATCGCTTTACTTAAGTTTGTTTGTGTGTCTGTGTTTCAGAGGAGGGGATCACAGAGTTCAGCTATACAAGGTAAAAAGCAACTACAATTCAAATAATTCTAATAATTAACTGAGTAGTAATTGCAAAAGAAATTGAAATAAATTATTTTATTCAGCAGTAATGACAGTAATGTTACAAAAGATTTATAGTGCAAAATATTTTGTTCTGTTAAACTTTCTGTGCATAAAAAAAAAAAAAATGCTGAAAAAAAAAAAAAATCCACAAAAAATGTAAAGAACATTGATAGAAATAATAAATGTTTCTTAAGCACCAAATCAGCAGTAGTGGCTTCAGAAAAGTAATTTTTGCCATCACAGGAATATTTTACGTTTTAGAATATACTGTGATGAAAAACAGTTATTTTAAATTGTAATAATATTTCATAACATTACTAGGACCCTATGAAAATTGTGTTTAATTCCCTTTTATTTTTTTTCCAAATTCTGTTTTTTTTTTTTCTTTTTTAGACATTGTTTTAATGGGTTAATTGAGAATTATTAGTCAATAAGCATAATTATGATTAACTGAAATCATGAAATTCAAACAATCTAACAGCAATTTATTAAAAAATGAACTGAAATTACATTTTAAAATTATAAAATTTTAAAATTAATTTTTTCCCAAGTTTAGTTTTATTTTTACCAATTCTGTGTTTCATTAATTTTCTGTATTCTATTTTAATGGTTTCATTCTATTTTAATAATCAGTTTTATTAAAATTTATTCATCATTTTATGTATTTTTTTTTTTTAAATAAATAATACTTAAATATTTTTTCTGGAAAGTATTCCATTAAACAAAAAAAATATATACACACACACACACACACACACATATATATGTGTGTGTGTGTGTGTGTGTATGTATGTATGTTTTTATTAGTAGTAGTAGTACTACTATCATTACATAACGTACGTAATATATTTCTGTCACAGTTTCTTAAAGGGGTCATCGGATGCTAAGTTCACTTTTTCATGTTGTTTGAACATTAATGTGTGTTGGCAGTGTATATACAAATCTACCCTATAATGATAAATCCATGCAGTGGTTTTTAATTAATCTGTAAAAATAATATCCCCTTTTTCAGATCGAGCCGCTCCCGCAATAGTTGATTGACATGAGCTCTTACCTTAGATTCCGCAATTCTGTCTGCATTTTCCGAAATCATAGGGCCCTACATTAGGGCCCTACATTACTGTATTTTTAGTCAAACAAATGCAGTGAGCATAAGAAAACATTTAAAAAATCTTACATATCCTAATAAGAGGAGTGTATGTTTAAGATTTGAAAGCGTTGCTTGTCTTATTGTCTATTTGAGTTGATGTTAGACACTTTTATCTTCTTGTTGCAGGTTCTTAGTTCATTAGGCTACCATGTAGTCACATTCGATTATAGAGGTATGTTGGGTGTCAATTTTAATGCATCATCCTCTCCCACAAATCAGAATCCCATTGCTAGCCTCAAAGTGAGCCACCATGTGGATTTGTTTGTTTCTGCAGGTTGGGGCGACTCTGAGGGCAGTCCTTCGGAGAAAGGGATGACGTCAGACGCTCTCTTCCTCTATCAGTGGATAAAGCAGCGGATTGGCCAGAAGCCCCTGCACATCTGGGGTCACTCGCTCGGCACAGGGTGAGAAAAATTCGCCTGAGAAATCTGAAAGAGCACTGTTGATGGAGTTCATTTCTCTAGATGTTGAACTTCGAGTTCTTGGAATGACATTTTAGTTGTCCTTTGACATAATGGAATTGATTGTGTAACTCCCTGTGGCATTTTTGAACTTCTGCTGATGCTGTACATTCCTGATTTTCCAGAGTGGCCACTAACCTAGTGAGACGGCTGTGTGACAGGGGTACGTAACCGTACATTGGTGCATTTGTGTTTTCTTACGAGCTGAGATGTTGCAACTGAAAACAAATAGTAGCCAGCAGCGTAAAAACTAAAAGCAAAAACTTCCAACAGTGGCTTCCAACATCCATTTACAAATCACTTTGAATACCTGGACGAATGCTATGTCACCTAATTATTATTCATGAGTATATAACTCATGAATAATGTCCCCAGAAGAAAAGCATAACCTTCTCTTGGGCATATTTCAGAAATAGACAAGCTTTCATAGGCATCGACTTAAATGGATTAAGAGTGAACTGATGTAATTGCCAAGCACTTCCAATAAGTCTTTAAGTTACATAAGCCTGTAGTTGAGCCACATGAAGGATTGATGCAGACTTCCTTCTTTTGTGCTTACAGGAACGCCCCCAGATGCCCTAATTTTAGAGTCACCCTTTACCAATATCAGAGAGGAAGCCAAGAGCCATCCCTTCTCTATGGTGAGAAACAGTTCCTCAATCTCAAATTATCACGTATTGCCTTTGTGCAACAAATAAACATAACTAACCTTGAACTTTTTATATATGTTGGTTTGAACAGGTTTACAGATATCTACCAGGCTTTGACTGGTTCTTCCTAGATTCTATAACTGCAAATGACATCCGATTTGCCAGTGATGAAAAGTAGGTTCTTTTATTTTTATTTTTAGTTAACTTCTCTGCAAGTTTATATGTGAGTAATTGTTTACTCAGTGTCCACCTACAAAGACTGTTCCGTGTTTATACAGCACAGTGTCCTTGCAGCTGTGTTGTGCGTCTTGGGTCGCTGTAGCATTTTCACACACTAGAGGCTTCGGCTTTTTCTGAGAACTTGTTTTAGTAACAAACTTAATGTGCATGTGTGAAAATAGATTGCTTTAGTGTTCAGTGGGCATTGATTCTTGATTCATAGATGACACATGTAATTCATTACACAAACCACCAGTGGTTCCAGGCTATAAAAAAAACATATCTACACTACCAGTCAAAAGTTTTTGAACAGTAAGAGTTTTAATGTTTTTTTTTTTTAAAGAATTCTCTTCTGCTCACCAAGCCTGCATTTATTTGATCCGAAATACAGCAAAAGCAGTAATGTTGTGAAATATTTTTACTATTTAAATGAACTGCTTTCTGTTTGAATATATTTTAAATATAATTTATTCCTGTGATCAAAGCTGAATTTTCATTGTCATTACTCCAGTATTCAGTGTAAGGGGGGATTCTAGAAATTAATACTTTTATTTAGCATTTAAAATGATCAAAAGTGATGATGAAGACCGTTATAATGTTACAAAAGATTTCTATTTCAGATAAATGCTGTTCTTCTGAACTTTCTATTCATCAAAGAAACCTGAAAAAATTCTACTCAACTGTTTTCAGCACAATAATAATACTAATAAATGTTTTTGGAGCAGCAAATCAGAATATTAAAATGCTTTCTGATCATGTGACTGGAGTAATGATGCTAAAAATTCAGCTTTGAAATCACAGGAATAAATTACGTTTTAATATATATTCAAATAGAAAATGTTATTTTAATAAGTAAAAATATTTCAAAAATTTACTGTTTTGCTGTACTTTGGATCAAATAAATGCAGGCTTGGTGACCAGAAGAGACTTCTTTAAAAAACATAAAAAAATCTTACTGTTCAAAAACTTTTGACTTGATAGTGTATGTCCTGAATCCCAATAAGCCAATACTTATTTTGAGTTTGGAGTATCTCAAACCACTTAAATGTCTGTTCGTCTTTTAGTGTCAACCACATATCCTGTCCGGTTCTGATCCTGCATGCAGAAGACGACACAGTCGTACCCTTCCAGCTGGGAAAGAAGGTAAAACATCAGTTTCAGACAATGAGATGATTCATTTAACTGTAAAATGGATATTTCAGATTATTAATAACAACAGTAATATTCTATGGTAGCTCCCAATGCTTTTTTTTTTTTTATTATCCTCAGCTGTATGATTTGGCAGCTCAGAGCAAGAGTCTGAACGGTCATAAGGTTCAGTTCATCCCGTTCCCCAGCTCTCTGGGCTACAGACACAAGTTCATCTACAAGAGCCCACAGCTACCAAATATACTCAGGTGTGTACTCTTTACAAACTGCTGCTATTTATGTTTTTTCCCCACTGCTCTGTGCTGACAAAACAGTTTGGCTACTTGGCATCTTTTTATTCTGTTGGTTGAGAATACAAGCTATTTTTAGGATTGTACCAGGTGGTGTAGTTTTTACATTCTGCTCCAGGTCCCTGACCAGCAGTTGTGGTGATAGTAATTCAGGCTGAAATTGCTGTCTGTATGTTCCAGTTTGATTACAGATATATGGTTTTATTTGAGATGGGGTTGTTGCTAATGATCTTTCAGGGAGGTGCACCTGTACATTTCTTTAGGAAGATATTAGTAAACACTAGAGCAGTGGTTTTTAAACCTGTCCTGGAGCCACCCGTGCTCTGCACATTTTGCATGTCTCCCTTATCTAACACACTCAAATCATCAGCTCATTAGTAGAGATTGATTTGGGTATGTCTAATAAGGGAGACATACAAAATGTGCAGGGCAGGGGTGCCTTCAGAACAGATTAAAAACCTTGAACTAGATGTCAAATATTTTGTCAGCTGAACAGGTGTGATCTAAAGTATTTATATGAAGTAGACTGAGATTTTAAGTAATAGTGTTAAAGGGATAGCTCACCCAAAAATGAATGTCATTAATTACACACCCTCATGACGTTCCAAACCTGTAAGACCTTCATTCATCTTCAGAACACTAATTGAAATATTTTTGATGAAATCTGAGAAGAGGGTTGGCGGCAATAGCCTCGTGGTCAACGCGTCGACATATAGCGCAACCCGAGTTTGATTCCATCTCGAGGTCCTTTGCCGATCCCGATCCCCTCTCTCCTCCCAACTCTTTCCTGTCATTTCTCTACTGTCCAATCACAAAAAAGGCATAAAAATCCCAAAAAATAAGTTAAAAAATAAAAAAAAAAGAAATCTGAGAACTTTCGAACCTGCGTAGACAGCAACACAACTACCATATTCAAGGCCCAGAAAGGTAGTAAGGACATTGTTAAAATAGTCCATGTGACTATTTTCAGTGGTTCAACCGCAATTTTAAAAAGCTACGAGGGAACTTTTTGTGCGCAAAGAAAAATTGCATGTGTGATACTGTCATGAATGCGTGGTGGAGACTGACACGGAAGAGAAGAATTGTTGAATAAAGTCGTAATTTTTGTTTTCTCATAGCTAATAAAATTACTGTTGAACCACTGATGTCACATGGACTATTTTAGCAATGTCCTTAGGGCCTTTCTGGGCCCTAAACGTGTCAGTTGTCTTGCTGTCTGTGCAGGCTCAAAAAGCTCTCAGATTTCATCAAAAATATTTTAATTTGTTACGAAGATGAACAAAGGTCTTACAGGTTTGGAACAACATGATGATGTGTAATTACTGACAGAATTTTTATTTTAGGCTGAACTATCCCTTTAAGTTTTAAAGATTAAATTATTATTAATTTTAATTATTGATTTAAATTTGTCAAAATAATATATAAAGCGTATTTTAATTTGATCACATTTCTGAATAATTAATTAAATTAATAAATAAATTAATAAATTAATTGTAAATTATTTTAAATGAAACATAATTTAATATTTAGATTCAGTAAAATTATTTATTAAATGTACAAAATACATTTGGACATATGAAATTGCATTAAGTAATAAAATTAATTGTTGAAGACAATTTTCTTTCTTAGACTTTTTTTTTTCCAATTACATTTAACCAAGTGGTTTTAAGTTCGTTTTTACTGGATACAGTTTTCCTAATCTTATATTTTATATTTGTTCTATGATTGGAAATAATACCACCTTTTTTGTGAAACATTTTCTTGAATAGTGTGCTTGTTTTGATACACTATGACATAGATGTGTATATAAAGCATCAAAATACTTACTCTTAAAGGTATATTTCACACAAAAATGAATTACTCATCCTCATGTCATTACAAACCTGTAAGACCTTCGTTCACCTTCGGAACACAAACTAAGATATTTTTGAGTTTTCTGACCCTGCATAGAGCAACGCAACTACCACGTTCAAGGCCCAGAAATGTAGTAAGGACATCGTTAAAATAGTCCATGTGACATCCGTGGTTCAACCGTAATTTTATGAAGCTACAAGAATACATTTTGTGTGCAAAGAAAACAACAATTTCTTCTCTTCCGTGTGAATTTTTGAGGGTGAGTAATTAATGACAGAATTTAGTTTTTGGGTGAACTATCCCTTTAAGAGCCACTATATTTGTTTAATGGAATTTGTTTAAATATCTATTTTTATTTAGTTTAATTGAACATTATATTTTTTATAAAAGTATTGCAAACCCTGGTCAGGAGTTTAAATAACTAGTTTTGCTTTTTGGTTGCCAAAAAGTTTTTATTTCTAATAGATGGGAAGTCTAATGTGTTGTTATTCTCTTTGTCTCTGTCTCAGTGATTTTCTCAGTTCGCTGCATCCTCACATGTAGTCAGGATCATTTCAGCCGACTGCCCTCTCTCTCTCTCTCACACACACACACACACACACACACACACACACACACACACAAACACAATTTATGTGACCTGCACCGTGTACTTCATGTGTACATGCACACACACACAAGCATGGACTGAAGAGGCACCAGATCTTTTGCATTCCTTTGTTAACCTAAAACCTGGAGGAAGGAAGTTTTTGTCACTGGGAGAGTGACAGCGCTAGGTGATTTGTTACACCACCTCCTGTTGCCACAGTAACAGATCTGAAGGGGCAGCTGGAGCGCGACGTATGCAAAATAATATGCAGATATGCACTGAAATAACGCTTAAGTCAACAACGCTCTTCAAAGGAAAGACGTACTGATGAAGTTTTAACGATGGCACTGCGAAGACCACACAAGGGTTGCGGTCAAAGGGACGAAGCCGGACAACTTGCTATAATGATGTCATTGTCAGTGCTTGCTGACTGCGATTCACTTCTTTTTTACAAACATACAATAACAAACTTGGCAACGGTATCATGGACCTTATTTCAATTCTCAAATCCAGTCAATGTGAAAACAGCAAGTTGTTTTAGGTTGAATATGAACTTGAATTGTGTACAATAAAATGTCTTTTTTTTCTGTCTTTATTTCTCTCCCAATTTAAATAATGATTTTACGTGCAGGATTTTGTGCTGCCTTGGCATTAAAACTCTGTGATATTTTTATGGGATGTTTTGTGTATTGTGCTTATGCTGTTGTGTTTGGTTGGTACATATGCAACTCAACTGCATCAAAACTGAATGAGCTTTTGAAATGACATTTCCAGCCCCAAATTCACAGATGTTTCATTATTTGAATGCATTTGGTTGATAAATACTAGTTTGCATGCCTGTTGCTGGAAAAAAAGATTGTTGCACAGTCAAAAGACAACAGAAAACTGTATGAAAAATCCATTTCTTTTCTTGGTTATGTGGATTATGTATTTTCTTTGATCTTTTTACTCTCACTTTGCACATTCCAAAAAAATAAATAAATAATTAAAATTAATTATCTTAATATGTTGAATACCAAAATCAGAAACCTTAGTGACAAATATTAAAAGAATGACTTGGTTTACTTTTATTCATATTACATTCACACTGTAAAAAAACAATTTGTTGAGTCAACTTCAAATAATTTGTTACCTGGCTGCCTTAAATGTTTAAGTTCAGTCAACTCAAAAAACGTTTATTCAACTTGAAATGTTAAGTTGTACTAAGTGACAACTTAGATAATTGAGTTGATTCAACTTAAATTTTTAAGGCAGTTGGGTTACTTACCTTGCTTTTAAGTTTAACAAACACAAATATCTAAGTTGTCACTTAGTACAGCTTAACATTTCAAGTTGACTAAACTTGTTTGAGTTGACTGAACTTAAAATTTGAAGGCAGCTGGGTAACAAGTTATTTTAAGGTGACTCAACAAATTATGTGTTTTGTTTTTTACAGTGCAGTACCTAATTAGTATACAATATTGTTGAAAACCTTTTAAAATTGTTTTTGGAAGAAGTCTCTTATGCTCACCAAGACTGCTTTTTAATAGATCAGAAGTACAGTAAAAACAGTAATATTGTTAAATAGTATTAGAGTAACAGTTTTTTATTTAATGTTTTAAAATGTAATTTATTCCTGTGATTCAAAACTGAATTTTCAGCATTACTCATTAGTCCTCAGTGTCACATGATCCTTCAGAAATCATTCTAATATGCTGATTTGGTGCTTGAAAATATTTGTTATCCATGTTGAAAACAGTTGTGCTGCTTAATATTTTTTTAGGATCCTTTGATTAATAGAAAGTTTTTGAAATATAAATATTTTGTAATGTCTTTACTGTCACTTTTGATCAATTTAATGCGTGCTTGCTGAATACAAAAATCTTCTTGACCCCAGAATTTGGATGTTTCTTTAACAAGGCCATTGTAAGTGATACAAAATCTAATTTTGTTGCATCTTGCAATGTTTTATAATTCTGTTCTTTTAATTTGTTGAAATATATGTAATTTGATTTTAACATGCACAAAGTAAATGAGGCAATACTCAAGTCAAGGACTGAATACTAAGATCCATGACTCTATGAAACAATGAGCAATAATTACAAATCTTTGATTTGCTCTAACGTCTTATTATATAATGAATATATTTTCCTCACAGTGTGCACTGACCATCTGACAATTCATGTCTGCATATTTAAAGTGATTTTCACCGTATTTTTCACCCCTTTGAAACTGAAGATCTGCTGTATTGTTGCTCTGTTTGTCATGTTATGTTTTTTCTTTAAATATTTCTGCACATTTTTATTTTTTTAAGGGCTGATTATGATATCAAGGTCATGTGTGCATGCAAGCTTCAATCATAGATGTAGGCTCTCTTCTGATGTTGCTAATGTTATTCTCAGAAAGAAATTGTATTTGTTTTCCTCTGCCGGTGTGTGACTGATACACTGAAAGATAAACACAACCAAAATCTCTTAGTTTGTGAAAGACTGTGTAGAAATGATGTAGAAATGATCATTTTAGCGAGACCACCAGGTCCTAGAGAAGTGCAGTAATAGTATCTAAAGCTGAAGGACAACCATATGTAAGACCAAAAAAAACCTATATATATATAAATATGAAGCCGCTCACTTATATATTCCATTGTACTAGAATGTAAAAATGGACCACAGAATATTTGGATGTTATTGCTCTGAACAGATTTTATTCTGTCGTCTTTGTTGATGTTGACCAAACTTTGCATATTTGAATTCAACACTTCTTATATTTTAAAAATTATTTTTTGTAATGAAATACTGCCCAGTTATTTCAACAGCAACTTACTTTTTGCAGACTATATCATGAGTGGTTTACAATGTTTGTTTTCTTCTAAGCTGCTAAACCTTACTGGACACATGCACAGATGTAAGTACAGTATGTTTGTTTGTAAACAATAAAAGACTGGAAAATAAATGCATAAACGTCCATTACTTAAAAGGCGTTTATACTAATTTATCGTGTTTAGTTTATTTTCTCACGTTGTGTCTACACCGGAGGGTCTGCATTTATGTCACCATTTGGTCAGTTACCCAGATGCGAGGCCATATTGCCATACTCAGATGTAAACAACAGCATGGATTGCACAGTTAATGTACTACTGAATAAGTTGTTCTGCTAATTTATGTTGTTTATACCACTGGAAAAAGAATGTGTTAGAAGCTGATAAATCGTATAGAGAAGGACAGAACTTAGTACGCCGGAAAGGACACAATAGTTTATTAAGATATTAATTTAATACTTTACCTACCTGACCGGAGTTTTTTGCACTCTTATCTTTGATTTGTTATAACTTTTGGCAGTCTATAGTAGTAAGAAGGGTCTTATGTAGCGTAACGATCGGTTATTTTAATAAAAAATAATACAATTTATATACTTTTTTAATGCCAAACGCTCCTCTTGTCTTACTCTCCTTGGACTGTTTTTGTTCCAGTTCATGACAGTTAGGGTATGTCGAAAAACTCCCATCTCATGTTCTCCCTCAACTTCGAAATTGTCCTATCGGTCTTTGTCAGGTGACGTCACACTCACGAGAATCGAATTGCATTTTGGGTATCGCCGCCATTTGTAAGGTATCAAAGCCGAGGTGTTCTGTAGTTGCAGAATTATCTTTTTGATTTGCTTGAAAATGGTACGTTTTTGTTGTGTTAAAGTCAGCGATGGTAAATTACACGATAGAAAAGATTAAAAACTGACCATGAGGAAAGATGTTTTAGGTCTCCCACTTGAAAGAAACATTAGACAACATGCAGCGGAAATAACCAAGAAGCGTCGGATGGCCTGGATAGCAGCGGTGATACACAAAATCATCATATTTGCCCTCGACATTTTCATAAAGGTAAGTAAGCGATTTTTTAGTTTGTGCTTATTTTCTCTTTTTTTTAGTACCTAACGTTATATCCACATGTTGTTTTGGTATATCAATGCTATTCAGTGGTGTAGTGCAGGTATACGGCGTAATGACAAGTGTGGATAAATGCAAATATTCCCTAAAAGCGCCCAGTAAAGACAGTGATGCGGTCAGGAACGTGGCGCCGGATTCCTTTTAAATATGTCTGATGGTTGCGCCAGCGCGTCCCCCCACCACAGATGCCAGGGCACCACTAAACAGACAGCCAGGGAGCAGAAATGCGTCGTGTACCATGCAATGTCACGCAATCGTTTTATGCATGGGTGTAGAGATTTATTTTATTTCACTACTGAAATTCTTAACTAAATACTTAACTGAATATCTAACTAAAATACATTTTTAATGTTTTTATTTTTTATGTATTTCATATAGGTTGGTATGATTAAACTGTAAGAAAAAAAAAACATTGCAGCCAGCTGAGATGATGACCCACCAGGCTGGAGGAGATGGTCAGCTACACACTGAAGGGTGGAGGAGATGGTCGACTTCACAAGACACCACTCAATGCCACAAACTGAATGTAACTTGTGTGTACACAGAAGAAAACGGACTGCTTTTCGTGTCAGACATATGGGAAACTCTTACTTCATTTTAAATACTTGTGTTAACTTCATGCACCTCAGATTGGATCTGCCTGCACAAACACTGTTTTATACAACTGTTACAGGCACAAAATTATCCCTCATTAGTTTGTGGTATCCTTTGGACACAGTATAGCAATGATTGACTGCTTTGAGATTTTCACAGAGAAACGATTCAGTGTAAAAGTGTGTGCCAGAATGTGTTCTGCCTACAAACTATTAATTATTTGACAGATCATCTAGCACTTATAAGAATCCATGTAGAAAGGGTCATAGGAAATGTTTGGCAGAAGCATTAAATCATCATCATCATTACATTACTATTAATATTATTAATTTTATTATTTATTTTCATTTTATTATTATTCAGCTTTCTTTGTAGTACTTGCACTGTGTCCACTTAGCAGTATGTTGATGTTCATCATGCTTGTCACATCTTCTGCTTTTAACATTTTTAAGCTGATTTTTAACACAGTGTTCTATTTATAATAAAGTATATATAATGACATTTTCATAAATGTGTTTTTGATTGACTCCTTATCAGTACTTGTTATCAGCCAATTGAAGTACGGAAAATGCTGAACAAAAACAGGGTAAAGTTTAATGGTATAAGGGAATGTGCAAATCAATGGTAGACAAAAACAGAACATTTAAGTGTATTTGTAAGTAAATTATACACGTTTTTATACCGTAAACAAGAGCACGTCATATTTCCAACGAGGTTAAACACCGGCAGCACTTAACGTTTTGCGGTCAGGTAACGTTAATATGGATCAGTGTTAATTGTTAATGACAAATTATATAAGTTACGGTTCCTAAAACTTCTGCTGAGATTATCTCGGTCCCATATCTACTTGGTTTGCTTCTGTTTCTCCAGTATGATGATTTAAACGGTCTTTACTTTACGGCTCTGTATACTTTCAGTTCACTGCTCAATGCAACGATACCTTCAAAATGGCGCCTCGGTGACGTCACACATAATAAACGCACGTGACTGACAAAGACCGATATCGCTGTTTTACCTTTTTTGTTAAGGGTGTTTGATCTTTCTTGTATGTTCGCATTGCAAAGACTGGGTCAAAACTTCTGCAGCGATGTAGGATGATTTTGAAATGATTTTTGAAGTTGAGGGAGAAAATATGATTGGAGTTTTTTGACATACCCCAACTGTCTTGAGCCAGAATACACAGAGTTCATGGAGAAAAAGGCAAGAGGAGCGTTTAAAATCAAAAAGTATTTAAATTGTATTTTTTTTTAAATGAAAATAACCAATCGTTTCGCTAGATAAGACCCTTCCTCGGCTGGGATCGTTTGAAGCCGTATTTAAACTGCCTTTTGGAAGTTCAAACTGGGGCACCAAAGCAGTCCATTATATGGAAAAAAAATGCTTAAATGTTTTCCTCAAAAAACAAATTTCTTTACGACCGAAGAAAGAAAGACATGAACATCTTGGATGACAAGGGGTGAGTACATTATATGTGAATCTTTGTTTTGGAAGTGGACTTCTCTTTTAAGGCCGATTGATGAAGCGTCCTGAGAATGCTGTCTACACTGGATGCGATTCGACGCGACAAATCCTCTACAGTAACCTGATGACTCGTTTTATTTATGACAAAGTTCAAATGATTTTTAACGGTCGCTTTGTCGCGTCAGTAAACACTAGCTGTTACAGCGCGGCTTGACAGGACAGTTGTCGCATGGTGTAGACACGGTGTTACAAATATTTTTTGTAGGCTATAGCCTTGCACTTCCAAGAAGTTTGAGGAAAAACTTGTGAACTGTCCAGCATTAACCTGCTTGTAAACTTAATCGCCTCACGAACCACAATAACCGGTTAAATAATTTTACTAGGCGGGGCTGACTGGTCAAATCCAGTTAAACTAGTTAAAGTTGTGTAAGGAGGCAAGTATAGAAACTTAGGGTATTTAACAAGTTGATAGGCTGTTTTGTTTGCTGTATTAGGTTTAGGCGATGTCTCGTTCACGTTTACCACACCCCGCACCTGTTCAAGCCATTCATTACTATTATAAATGATATGAATACTGCCTTACAACATGACAAGAGCATGTATTTAAAACAATGAACAGATTATATTGCTCCAACTTGCAATTAGAGTTGCCTAGAGTCATTTGAAGTCAACAGCATACTGTTTTTGTTTTCAGTATTTTATTGTTAACATGGTTTTAACACCATTAACCGTATACAGTACTTGTGTAAAATGCAGCAAGAAAACAAGGCCTCAGTACAATATGTGAATGTTCAAAGTCACATCCATAAGCATACATTCAATCAACAGACCACAATCTGAAATGCAGTTTAGAGTTGAAACTCAAGCCAGGGTTTGCTTTATGAATTTCCATGTGCCTAAGATCAAGCTGCTCTGTAAAATGAAGATACAATATGATAAACATCTCGTCATTTGGTAATACCAAGTGAAATAGTAGAGCAAACAGAATCAGCCTCCACCCTGACAAAATAAAGCAACTATAACACTATTTAAAGAACACACGTGATGGATTCCCATGAGTTTAAATCAGCCAGCTGCCATATATCCTCCATTCTCATTGTTTTATGAAATATTTACATAAGGATGTGTTCTGCTATTGTTGTTAATATTGCACAGTATGCACACAAGGCACGCTTTAGCCTGCATCTGAAAGCTTGAATAAAAAGATAATTTGGACAATGAACAACCACGTCACATGCATTCTGCAGTCATTACATTAATGCTGTTTGCATTTGTTACCTTTGAGGCTGTTGATTTCGACTGGTTATATCACATATTTTAAGGCAAAAAGACTATTTTTCCTGAATTTAAACACTAAAAGTGGTTGCTGGTCAAATATTTTGACATCTATTTAGGAAATACCTTCGGACATGAATAATAGTCAAGTTCAATGATTTCCAGTTGCTGATTTGGCTTCATGAAACATTTAAAGGCTCTAGTTCAGTCCCACTGTGTTCTTGAAATTAGTTGCGTCCTTAAAATCTGTTATAATCAATCACAACCACCATCCTCAAAAGTGAAACAAGGAATGCACAAAAATCAGGAATTTACATAAATTGATGCTTAACTACTTCTGTAAACTGAAGCTAGACTAAAGAAGGTTTTGTAAATGAGTTTCAGATGACCAGCAAATTGAATTTGCATAATGGAAACCATGATGATTGATAAGTATGGGCATGTGAAAGTAACAGTGATTTAAAACATACTACAGTGTAAGTGCACATGGAGGAGTTAGTTTTTGTGTGTGTTTATTGTGGGTACACTACATTTATGAAGTTCAAAGAGGCTCCGCATGGTGCTATGCATAGTGAGAGAAACCTGAATCTGAATCAGGTAAAGCCAGTCAAGGCACACCAGCACACTGGGGAAGGTTCAGGAATAGGAAAGCAAACCCAGTGGACACCATCAGACCATCATGTTGCCCACTCTCTCATTCACGTGGTTCATTAGGTGGTGGGATCTTGACGTCAGACGGCTCTACGCCCCAGATCTCGCGTGCGTACTCTGCAATGGTGCGGTCGCTGGAGAACTTTCCAGAAGCAGCAATATTTCTGATGACCTTTTTGGTCCATTCTTTTGGGTTCTGAAGAAAGGAGTTTTTCAGTATTTAACACATCATTAAAAGTACAGTTCAACCTAAGATGAAAATTACATCATTACTCACCCTCAAGCCATCCCAGGATTTTATGACTTTCTTCTTTCAGATGAATATAATTGGAGTTACATTAAAAAAAAAATGACCTGGGTCTTCCAAGCTTTTATAATGGCAGTGAATGGGTGTTGAGATTTTGAAGTCCAGTAAAACATCCATCCATCATAAAAAGTACATATAAAAAGTATTTATTTAAAACTTTATAAATCATAATCTCTAGCTTCCGCCAACTGTCGCAAGCACATTCACAAGAGAGTGCCATTCCAGCAGTTGACATACAATGTAGATGTAGTATAAGCTCTGGTAAGAATACTCTAGTCTCGTGATGGCTTTTATTAACCCCCTGGAACTTTATGATAGATGAATGCACTTTATTGAACTTCAAAATCTCAACACTCATTCAATGCCATTATAAAGCTTAGGAGGACATATTTTAAATATAACTCTGATTTTATTCATCTTAAAGAAGAGAGTCAAAGTCATATACATCTAGAATGACGTGAGGGTGAGTAAATCATGGGGTAATTTTCATTTTTGGGTGAACTATCCCTTTAAGAAATATACAATTTTAACAAGGCTGCTATTGGAAAATGGCTGTGGAAGCAGTTTTAGGTTACCTCTGTTCATCATGGTCGATTTTACATTTTATACACAAGGTCAGTTATAGGTCAGCTAAGAATTAACAGACATGTTAGCGCCCCCTTGTGTCAGGCACAAACATTTCTCAATTCCATTTTTCTGTTCTAAAAATATTTTAGAGTTTAGAATATATAACTAAAAATAGAAAATGTCAAATCTACACATCTACACATTTATTTATTTGTAATTGTAAAATTTTGTTATAAATAATAAAGTTGTTAGTGAGTTTTAAAAACAAATAATTTTGCATTTAACGGAATAACTGAAATTTTTCAATTTCAAATATTACTACTGACACCCTGGGTTCAGCCACTGAAAAGCCCATATTGGTAAACCACAAACAAATATTCAAACATCTCAACTCACCCTGTAAAGTTCATTAACTTTTTCTTGACAGCTGATATATGCTTCATAGTCTGCAAACACCTTGAACCTAAAAGACAAAAACAGAACTCTTATTAAAGCGAAAATAAATCTCATAACGGTAGCGTAAAATAGCTATGAATTTTATAAACGTCAATATATTAGGGTAAAATTTAAAATAAAACTGTAGCAAGTATCCTCATGTCCCCACAAGTAAATGCAAACTTGTTTTAAAAAAAAAAAAGAGGGAAATAGGTTGCAGACAACTGACAACTGAACTCTTTGACACTCACCTGTCATGATTCATGAGCATGTTGACGATGTCTTTGAAGAGTCCAGGCTCTTTGGGGCTGAAGAATCCAGTGTTGATCTGATCCATCACCTGCTTGAGTTCAGGCAGTCGCTCATAGTATTCCCTGGCATTATATCTGCACATAAACAGTGTTGTTAGACTAAAACTAAAATTATTTTCTTGGTAACTGAAATAAAAATACTATTAATGTAGGAATGATTTTGGCTTAGAATGTTCTCTTAAAAATAGAATCTGCAATAACTTCACAACCAGGGACTTATATCTTTTGTTTGTTTACATGATTAATTCAGTCATCCTGCCTAAAGCTTCCATGTTTCACTCTTTCTCACCCCTTTTTGTCCATGGCCTCCACATCCTCCACCCTCATGCCAAAGATGAACAGGTTTTCCTCTCCAGCTTCTTCTGCCATCTCCACATTAGCACCATCCATGGTGCCGATGGTCAGAGCGCCGTTAAGCATGAACTTCATGTTTCCTGTACCGGAGGCTTCCGTACCTGCCGTGGAGATTTGCTCTGACAGGTCGGCAGCAGGGATCACTGATGAACAAAGCATGTAACATTCATATAATACATTTAAATCAAATATCTGTATAATCTATAATCTGAAAATAAATCTGTTCATGTAACATTATCTAGAAAAAAAAAATACTAAATCTGATCTGATATTTGATATTTTTCTAGCTGTACATCAACAGTTGTTTATGAATTTACTCACCCTTCTCAGCTAATGAGACTCTATAGTTCTCCAGGAAAATGACCTTGAGTCTGTCTCCAACCACAGGATCATGATTCACCACCTCCCCCACTGAGGTGATTAGTTTAATGATCATCTTTGCCATGTGATAGCCTGGTGCTGCCTGCAGGAGGCAGTGCAGGACAACAAAAAATGCCTTTTTAGAACTGTTAGTTCTCTTAAAGCAGTAGTTCTCAACTGTTTTGACCTGAAGGCCTCCCTTTGTCCAGCCCAATATTTAAAGGCCCCTCATATGAAAAAGCAGCTTGTTTTAAAACTTTAACAGAAACTGCAAATGTCAATATTAATCATTAAATTAAATTATATATATTTCAGAAGTTTCAGGAATAGTACATTCTTTTATAAAATGACTTAATTTTTAAGCATTTGGATTAAGTTTGAATATTTCATTACATCTTAACTTCATATCATTTTAAGTCAACCTGTAGCCCACTTAGATGTTTGCTGACACCCTCTAGTGGTGTGAGAACCTCACTCAGCTTTAAAACAGGTCAAAGTACTTTTCTATTGATTGAAAACGCATACCTTGCCACCAATCATTACTGTCCTGGGAACAAACTTCTTGTTTGGTTCTTTTTTAATCCCTAAAAAGTGCAGAATGAACAAAAATATACAAATTTAAAATCACTCACTAATCATTAATTACAGTTAAAAGGAAACACCTACATAATTCTGATAAAAAGAAAGATATTTTCAATACAACTCTACAAAAAAGAAAATCTGTATTGAAAAGATCTATATATCCAACTGAATAAAAAAATCTATATCAGTAAGAAGACAACCTAATATTAATAAAACTGCAGTGTGAAAACAGTCTATTTGCGTGCAGTTCTTACTGTTGTATAAAGTGATGACATGCAGACAGTTGAGCAGCTGTCTTTTGTACTCATGGATTCTTTTGACTTGGATGTCAAAGATGGACTCAGGATTTATTTTTACTTTGTACTCATTCTCCAGATACGCCGCAAACTTCAGCTTATTTTCCTAAAATAAACAAATAAAAAAAAAAAAAAATTAACATGAAGCCAAAAAAACATTTAAATTTTGAGATTTCCACAATTCATAAATACCAAACATCAAAGACAGTTTAAAACAACAACATAAATATAGACCTGTTTCACTTTGGCCACATCCCGAATGAACATTTCATTATCTACGAAGTCCAACAGCTTTTTTAGCTGGAAAAGATCTGTCAGGAAGTCCTCACCAATTTTCTGAAATGAAAACAAGCAGAAGTGAGGGGGGACAGAAAGAAAACTTGTGAGGGAAGAGCAAGAAAGAGCTACTTAGTTAAAAAGGTCACCTCAGCGATGATGTCAGCCAGGCCGGGGTTGCAGAGCAGCAGCCAGCGACGAGGTGTGATGCCGTTTGTCTTGTTTTGAAACTTCTCTGGCTCTATGTCACAAAAGTCCTTGAACCTTAAACCACCAAATAAATAAAATAAATAAATAAGTAAATAAAATGACTCCAAGTTCTAAACGTCTAATATTTAAACAATATCAATGAGGGAAAAAAAACTGTCAATATATATTTTGACATAAAACCTCTAGTACCTCTACACAATAATAATAATAATAATAATAATAATAATAAATAACTAATAATTTTAATTGCATCATTCTGCTGTAAAATATATAAGGAATAACTGACGATGGGCCACTGAATTATTAAAAAATAATGCACATCTGAGGTGTTATGCAAAGTGGAATGGCTGTTACACCTCAGGTGTACAATATTTTTAATAATTCAATGGACCATAGTCGATTACTCCACTTATACTATAATTCCCACACCTCAAATATTGTTCAGATGTTGTTTTTAAAGACATTTGTTAGGTAACTTTGTTGCAAAAACCTAAAAATAATCAGTCATTTTTATCCTGTTGTTTACTATATTTATTAGCTTGGTCAGTGTAGTTGTGGGTTGTGGTTCATTTGCTGTTGTAGGCTGTAAGGACCTTTGAAATAATTGAAATCATTTGCGAAAGTGATATGGACATGTGATGTGGTCAAGACCTGCCTGGAACTACTTTAGCTGTGCGTTTCCTGAAATATATCAGCCTATCAGATTCAAACATTGAACAGTCCTGTAGTATAACTTTGTACAATGACGGATGCACTCTACTCACACAGTGGTTTTGACAATGTCTGAGTGAATCCGTGCGACTCCATTAACGGCGTGTGAGCCAACCACGCAAAGGTGAGCCATGTTGATCCTCTTTGGATCACCCTCCTCGATCAGGGACATCCTGCGCAAACGATCTTTGTCACCTGGATACAGCGCAGCAACTCTCTACAACAGAGACTCAATCAGATAAACCATTCATTTAACAACATCTTGATTATCTTGAGTTAGTGTATGTGTGTATCCTCACATCCAGATGTCTCTTGTTGATCTCAAAGACGATCTGCAGGTGTCGTGGCAGAAGTTTCTCAAACATGTAGACAGGCCAGCGCTCCAGAGCCTCAGGTAACACTGTGTGGTTTGTGTACGCACACGTCTTTGTGGTGATTTCCCATGCCTACACACACACACACACACACTGTACGTGGCTGTACAAACCGTCTACTGTGTGTGCATGAGCCTGTCTTGTGCTACTATCCACACACACACACACACACACACACACACACACACACACACACACACAGACACAACTTTGATAACTGCTATTAATATTAAATATGACAATCCACAAATAAAACACAGAGTTCAAGAAAATTTCAATTATTCATTTATATGTTGGCTGGCTGTGCGAACAATACTTTTTTTTTTTTAACACCAGCATTACTATTTATATTACTCATGTCAGCATGACTAAGCAGAAAAATGCAAAAAAACAAAACAGCTAGGGGATTGACACTCCCATATCAACTTATTTCAGTAAATGCATGTCTATGAATAAATTAATTATTAGTAAATATAAAGCCTGAAAATCATACCTTTTCCCAATCTAGCTGCTCTATATCCACCAAGATCCTCATGAGTTCAGGAATCGCTAGAGCTGGATGTGTATCATTCAGCTGGATCGCCACCTGAGCGAGTTGTTTTGAAAGTGTTAGACCTCTTGGGGGGAGAAGTTCACTTCCAGAACAAAAATTTACACACCCCCCTTGTCATCGAAGAAGTTTGTCTTTCTTCAGTTGTAAAGAAATTATGTTTCTTGAGGAAAATATTCCAGAATTTTTTCTCCATATAGTGGACTTCTATGGTGCCTGTGAGTTTAAACTTCCAAAATATAGTTTCAGCCAAAGAAGAAGGGTCTTATCTAGCTAAACGATTGGTTATTTTCCCAAAGTTCGCATGCAAACTCTGTGTAATCCGGATCAATACAGTTAGGGTATGTTGAAAAACTCCCATGTCATTTTTTCCTCCAACATCAAAATCATCCTACATTGCTGTTTTACTTTTTGTAAAGGTCATTTGATCTTCTTTGCACATTCACTTTGTAAACACTGGGTCGGTACTTATTTAAATTTTTTTTTTTTTTTTTTTACACAATTTTGAAGTTGGAGGAGAAAATGAGATGGGAGTTTTTAGACATACCCTAACTCTACTGACCCGGATTATACAGAGTTCGCATGCACACTGCAAAGAATAGACAAGGCGAGCGTTTGAGGTTAAAAAGTATATAAATTGTACATTAGAAAATAACTGATCGTTTTGCTACATAAGAACCTTCTTCGTTGGAAGAAGTTTAGAACCCTTTGAAGCTGCATTTAAACTGCATTTTGGAAGTTCAAACTCATGGACACCATAGAAGTCCACTATACGGAGAAAAATTCTGGAATGTTTCCTCAAGAAACATAATTTCTTTACGACTGAAGAAAAACACAAACATCTTGTATGACAAGGGGTGAGTAAATTATCTGTAAATTGTTCTTCTGGAAGTGAACTTCTCTTTTAAATGGAACAAGAACTGTCAAATTTAAAAACAGAAACCGAATGTATTTGATGTAACATCACCTTCTCGGGGAAAGTCTCAAAAGAGGTGCGCACAGGATCCCTGCAGCCAAACTTTGAAGATTTAAAGCGTCTGATGATGTCTTGCAGAGTAGCAGCCACCACAAAGTATTCCTGCTTCAAACGGAGCTCCTTCCCTTCAAAAAACTAACGCATACACGTATAACGAAATGAATTAATATTACAGTCATATACACTGAAAGCTTTCCAAATAGCAAAATACTCAATTTTGTCTTTTTTCCCCTGATAGAATAACCAACCATTGTGTTTTCTGGCTGTATGTGAACAATAATATACACTAGTGTATTTTGACATACAGGCCAACTGTGTTGCTCAGAACTCCATATTACAGTTTCATACTTCCTCATTGCATTACACATATTTGTGGTACTGTTGCACAAGATAAGAATTTTCAATCTGCTTGTGCCAGCAAGCTAAAGCATATGTTGCATACCAGCATCTACATAGTCTAAATATACACAAATGACATTTTGGTAACTAATTCACATATCACATATCACAAATTCTTGCTCTCTGTTCTCTCTTTGCACATTAACTCCAACAGGCACACAGACAGACACCTCACCAAGTGTTTTATAGTATTGAAAGGTGTGTGTACTTACATTGTCATTGGGATAGAGCACTCGGGAAATGTTCTCTGCCAGGTTTCGATCCAGTACAGCCTGGATGTAATCTCCCACATTAACTACAAAGAAAAAAAGAGAGTATTTCAAAACTGTGCTGCATTTAGAAGTTTCTGTGTGTGTGTGTAAGGGGTTCAAAAGAACAGAATAAAGAAAAGGAAAAAGAAAACAACTATCATTGTGCAATGGCTTGTGGTGTTTTATATGAACATATAACTTAATTTGGGCACAATATCTCAAGAGTACTGTATGTCTAATATAGAATGAGACATTCAATGTAGAGGCCCGACAATCATGAAGGACCCTCTCAAAAGCAGGCGTATCTATGGGTAACGCTGGCTTGCTGCCAGCTGCTCTCCTGTTTCTGTGCTGCTGCAGCACTGCACTGAAGAACAAAGCTATATTTAGTATTCTACACAGAAACCATTCTCCCAGGAAACAAGTTAAACTCAAGTAAGAAGGTAAGTTTAGACTGGATCACACTAACTGTAATATAATACACTATTTCAATGATACTAGGAAATTTCGAGCATACTATAGTGAATTTTAAACATAACACTGCAACAACTTTTTCTTACACAGAAGCAGGAATCTTCAACCCCAACCAGGACCAAGGGTGTCACTTACTTTCAGTGATACTGCCGAAATACTACCAAAACACAGATGTGACCTGGACCAAGGACTGTTGAATGTGTGTGTAAATGCATAGTCATCGTGTGGACTCACATTCTTGCAGGTTGAAATCATTAGGAGCTTTGGCAGACCACAGCCTCATAGTATTCACAGTGTTGTTTTTAAAACCAGGCACAGGAGTGTCATAAGGCATCGCAAGCACCACCTGCCAAACAAAAGACAGTCTAAATATATTCATCGGTTGATTTTAATTAAGCTGAATTGAAATTAAACATTATAGATTAATATATATAGATATTAAACATTAAAATTGAACGTTATAGAGAAAAAAAAATATAGACACTTGAACTGGTTGTGTTTCAGGATCTAAATTCTATCCAGATTTTTAATCAACCCAACCCAGCGCGAAAATTGTTTACAGAAGTAATCAAAATGTCTTTACAAAATGAACATATTAAACATATTATCATGCACTGATGAACTTTCTGCAGCAAGTAAAATTTGATTGCACGCACAACCTTTTGTCTTTCCCTTCTATTTTTAAAAAAAATTTATAAATGCATTGCTTTTTCCATCCTAACAATCATGATTACACTACCACGACCTTTTTTTTTTAAGAAATGATTTATTTTTATTTAGCAAGGACGCATTAAACTGATCAAAAGTGACAGTAAATACATTTATCATGTTACAAAAAAATATTAATTTCTAATAAATGCTGCACTTTTGAACTTAAAAGAATCCTAAAAAATAATCAGAGTTTTTACAAAAACATTAAGTAGCACAACAATATTACTGTTTTTACAGTATTTTAATCAAATTAATGCAGTCTTGGTAAGCATAAGAGACTTTTTTCCCAAACCAGTCGTAAGGGTAAATTTTTTTAAATTGCAAAAATAAATAAATAAATAAATAAACAAAAGTTTTGATATATTTACAGTAGGAATTGACAAAATATCTTACTGGAGCATGATCTTTACTTAATATCTTAATGATTTTTGCCATAAAAGAAAAATCAATAATTTTGACCCATACAATGTATTGTTGGCTATTGCTACAAATATACCCATGCGACTTATGACTCCATTTGTAGTCCAGGGTCACAAATAAAAGAAATCTTACAGTTAACATGAACATTAAAAAAAACCTACCACATGGGGTTGCATTTTATTATTTGAATTTAGCTGTGTTTTTTCTCCTGTTATTCTATCAGAACAGAATAATTTTAGCATCACAACCTTTTAGTTGAGAGTCATTGCACTAGATCATGACTGACTGACCTGGGTCTCAACCCATTTTGGTCCCTCATGTGTATGCTCCACTCTACCATAGAAATGTACTGGCAGCATGTACTCTGGTCGGGCCTTCTCCCATGGGTTACCATAGCGCAGCCAATCATCAGCTTCCTCGACCTAAAAATAAAGTTGTCCCAGAGTTAAATGGTTTTGATCATTAAAAAAAAACAAAAAACAAAAAAAAAACACTGAGGCTATTTGTCCTACTAACTAAATAAAATGCAACAGTAAATGTATATATTAATATATTTTTCAGATTTGGTTTACCTGCCAGCCATTGTTGATCTTCTGATTGAAGATGCCAAACTCATAACGAATGCCATATCCATATGCCGCCAAACCCAGAGATGCCATTGAGTCCAAAAAACAAGCTGAGACAGAGGGCAAATGCCCATTATGACAGGTTCATGTACTGTACCCTACCACAAGGCAAAGGTTTTTAAGTTTGGTACCTGCAAGACGCCCAAGCCCTCCGTTTCCCAGTCCTGCATCCTCCTCAATATCTTCCAGCTCTTCCAAATCAAGTCCAAGCTGAAGATCAGCACCATCATGTCAAAAAAATTCATCTCATTATAAAAACACGCACACACACAAATGTTCCATAATGGGCAACAAAATTTAAAATGATTATGTAAACTTCGTACAGTTTAATGTTTCAGCAACATTTAGAAAAGGAAGAGTTTAGACAGTTTTGTAAGCCTGTAGTATTAGTCTACATCTCCAATGAGCTCTCTGTGGGTGAGCAGGGGAAAAAAACAACAGCTGTTTCTAAAGTTTCAGGATGTTTAAGTAATAGAGCTGTGAGCCAGTTCTGCAATTAGGCCTAAATAACAAATGCTTTACAAGTTTGCTGTGTCATAGTGATGCACTTTACCTGGTAGATTGCCTCATCACAAGCATTCTGCAGCCCAAGATTTATCATGGTGTTCTGTAGGGTTCGGCCCATGTAGAACTCCAGAGACAGATAGTGGATGCGCTACAACAGAAAACACAGATAAATCTAACTGCATGAGTGTTCAGACATCTGAAGCAGATCATGTAGGCAGAAGACTATAAAAAGCATGATTATGTAAGCTACAATGATTAGAAGATGCAAAAAAACATTACAATTAATCACTACTTGAACTGGAAAAAAAGGAATGATCTACCAATATATTGAGAGTAAAATACTGAGCTCTTAAAACTGATTGCTACAGTTCTGCTACATTTCAGAAATATCAACTGAATTTTTTGTAATGCAATCACAAATGAATTAAAATGACACACTGGCATAGGCAAATTCATACTCTGGTTATTCCAGGTTGTTCAAGAACAACATGCTTAATTTGATCTCTTTGGCTTGGGAACAACTTTTCATAAGAGTCCATTCATCAGATGTCTGCAAAGGGAGGAGTTTACAGCCTGCTGAAGGCCTCAAATCCACACTGAACAACATTTGAATACCACAGTAATAAATAAATGCTTGCTTCACTTCAACATGCAGAGACTGTGCTTAATGATGGCATACTGTAGGTTTAAATAAAGTGACACAGTGTTTTACTGTTTTTCCAGGGGTCTGAACATCAACAAGCCTAACGCTCGACAAGAGTGAAGTTCCTGGAAATGCTTCACTTATTGGTGTGCTCGACCATATAAAGCTATCTGCTTCCATTTATGTAGATATCTTACTGGCTCTAAGAACTGCTGAAATTAAACACAAATTTCTGGAAAGCAGTCAAGCTTTTTGAATTCTGGCTAGTGCCCAAAACAGGACCATTACTGTACACTAAAAACAAAAAAATAAATACATTTCGAAAATTCATTGATGCCGCTTTAATTTAAAATACATGGCTATATTGCATGCGTATCAACAAACAAGCAACATCAAGTTTTACGGAAACTTGAATACATAGTGCAAGCCACATTTGTGGAACCACAAAAGACAGGAAGAAAAATCACTTTCAACTTGTTACTCGCCAAAAAACTCATCATGATCTCCCATAAATAAAGCACCCAGGTCACAGGTGTCTATTAATAGCCATGAGTGATTTTGCACATGAACCATTGTCAGTGCATTAGATAAGGCCTATTATCTTCTACTGGGTTTGATAGTATAGTGTAATCTGTACTTGCCCTAGTGAACACACAACATCAAGTGGTTGCAAAATACTTAGTTACTAATAACGGCCTGATGTGACAAGGAACAGATCATCATTTGCACAGGAAGCACAAAGTAAAAGCTGACTCCATGTCAAAGGATGGCCAAATGGACGTCAGTAGGCAAATCAATGAAACAAACACAGGCCTTTAACTCTCCACAGAAAACTATTCATATTCTGTTATGTTTACAAAGCACATTAACATGTTTATGGTTAATGCATTTAATTTTAACTAAAGTATTACATTTCTGCAGTCATGCAATTATGGAGGACCAAACTAGATATTTATTAATGTATTCAAATGTTGTACGCATTTATGTGGTATATATTATGCGTGTATATACAAATGTGTAACGAGTAAATAACAATTTGATATTACATTCATTTTTTTGTATCCCCCTACTGCATAAACATGCCACTTCCTGGCTGCCTGCACAAGGAAGAGGAGGAAGAGATCCGTACCTTCGGGTCTTTCTCATAGTAATACTGCTGAGTGCGGATCCAGCGACCCACCAGGTGATCCCGCACCGTGTGTGCCAGCGCGAAGTAATAATCCCGCGGGGTGGCCACATTGCGGTCCTTCACTAGGGTGAAGTGAAGATGCCTGTTGAAGCTCTTTTTGATTTCGGCAACATCCCCCAGTCCAGCTATACCACGAACACTGATCTGTTTGCGCTTTTCATGGTCGGTCAAAGGTTTGGACATGTTGACAACGCGTTTAAAAAGCAAAGAATGAAAGTTTGGACCCCTTGAGTTCTTGTGCCCGGGTTAGTGCGGTGTGCAAGTACTTCACAAGCACTATTCGCTTTGAGACACACCCCTATGTCAACTGGAGAATAAAGTGGGCGGGGCTTTCTAAAGTGCCTGTTTATTGGCCAGTGACGCTTTCGTTGTTGCATTTTCATAGACTGCGTGAGATGTCAATCATCTCTGCAACGCTAACTAGCTACAGGTTTACCAATATACGGAATTATGTTGAATTCCGTGCCTGGAGTTGGACCGAAATTAACATTTTACTGAATTAACGGCTTTGGCCAGCAACTATTATATAACACTTTAGCATTGCCTCTTTCAGCCTTAGTAAATATGACATGTAAAGACCCCTTTAGGTTTCATAAGAGCCATGGAGCCAAGCTTCCGTTTTTATAGTTATACAGACTTTTTATTGATAGCTTATTCAGGACTCACTTAGAGTCAGAATCTGGCCGTATATGGAACAAAAACCTGATTGTAAAGACCAGTCAGAATTAAGGCTGAAAGATCACCCAAGTATGCAATGCAATTATTTTGTGTGGTATTGAGAATTGCTGTGCTGTGTTTTCATACTTTTTAAAAAAATAGAGAGAGAGAGAGAGAGAGAGAGAGTTGGGGTCAAAAGTTTACATCCCCCTTTCAGAATCTGCAAAATGTTAATTTTACCAAAATAAGAGGGATCATACAAAATGCATGGTATTGTTTATTTAGCATTTAGCACTGACCAGAATAAGACATTTCACATAAAAGATGTTTACATATAGTCCACAAGAGAAAACTGTAGGTTAATTGAAACAATTTTTACACTGAGGACAAATGAGGGGCTCATATGCAACTATTACAGAAGGTTTAAACACTCACAAATGCTTTAGAAGGAAAAAAACATGCATTAAGCAGGGGGCTGAAAACTTTTTTAATTTGAAGATCAGGGTAAATTTAACATTTTTTGTCTTTTGGGAAACATGCAACTAACTTCTGTAGCCTCTGAAGGGCAGTACTAAATGAATAAATGATATTTAGGCAAAATATGAAAAATGTACACATCTCCATTCTGTTCAAAAGTTCACACCCCCCTGTTCTTAATGCATTATTTTTTCTTCTGGAGCATCAGTGAACATTTGAACCTTATGTAATAGTTGCATATGAGTCCCTCTGTTGTCCTCAGACAATTATACAAGCAATGTTGGAAAGGGTTCAAATACTCAAAAATGCTGGAAAACCAAAGAATTTGTGGGACCTGAAAGATTTTTCTGAAGAACAGCAGGCAGTTTAACTGTTCAGGACAAACAAGGGACTCATAAACAACTATCACTAAACAAACAAACACAGCTGTGGATCATTCAGGTAACAACACAGTATTAAGAATCAAGCGTATGTAAACTTTTGAACAGGGTAATTTTTATAAATTCAACTATTATTTTCTCTTGTGGACTAAATTTAAACATATTTTATGTGAAATATCTTATTCAGGCCAGTTCTAAATAAACAATAACATGCATTTTGTATAATCCCTCTTATTTTGGTAAAATAATTAACATTTTGTAGATTCCAAAAGGAGTGTGTAAACTTTTGACCTCAACTGTACAAGGGTTTCCACTGCCTTGCTTATATAGCCATCATTTGCCTCTTATGTTTCCCTGAGATAGATGTTACTTCAGGTCCACAGACAAGGAAAAGGTATTGTGTAATTGCTCTACAGATTTGGCAATGAACTGCAATTTCTAAAAATCTCAATACAACATCCTGTGAGTAATATATTGCGACATTTGGGCAAGCTTTAGTTTTAGTGTTCTGACACCTGCTGGTGCCAAAAAAGAACAGCAGCATGTCTGAACAGGTGAAAACCATAAGCGAACACAAGGCAGACCACATCCTGCTATCTCACTTTAGGACCTTCTTGTGAACATTATGTGCAATTGCACTTTCTCAATACTTCACACAGAGCAAGGTTTTCAACATTCTCAGATTATATTTATATGGCATTTTACTAAACATATTTCATATGTTTAGTACTGTGCACATTAAATGGCAAGTTTACAACTACAGGAGAAAAGTACATAGACAGTAACAGCTCTGATCTGTTTTTCTTTCCTCTGAGAGCAGATAATACTTAATACTAAGTACATAATTTGTTTAAACCTACTGTATGGAATATATTAAATCAATCTACAAGCTACAAAATAATTAAATATAAAATAAAACTGAAATAACTTGAACTCTGAGCTTGAGGCAATCATGTGTTTTTGATCAGCTTTATATAATTAACCCTGACTAATAGGATTCTGACATGCTGTAAACACCCAAACCGGTACATACATTTTACCTTCACACATATCTAATAAGAAAACAGAAACATTCAGAAAGTCAGAGGTATGTATAAAAACTCACATTTTGAATACATTTAAAGACAAAATGGCAAATACAATCAATATTGATATTTTCCCAGAGCATTAAAAATCTGTCAGTGCTATACTGGGTTGTGGAGTGTACAAATGTTGCGAGTGTTTTCAGCATGTCCCATGCTTACGGAGTGACTCGATGCAATGGAACGTGGCACCGAGGGCCCAGCTAGTTTCCACGTTATTTATTCGTCTTGCCAACTGAAATTTAAACAGAACGACAGGGTTAAACAAAATCACTGCATCAGCCCTGACATTTGTTCTTCAGAATATTACAGAAAAATCACCTACTGCTGTAGTTAAAATGTGCTGCAATATGTGTCCAAAAGTCACCACAAAGTAACTATTTCACAGTCCTTTTAAGTCAGGAATCATAAATCAAGAGTGGCTCACCTTCAGCTCTTTATCGGGCGGGAAGTCAAGCTCCTGAAGAAGTACCGAGATGTAGGTCAGATCCAAACACAGGAACGGAGACTCCTTTATCCCTCCGGTTGACATGTTATTGCACACTGGAGCAGAACAGAGTTAGTTAATTTGTGTTAAGCAAAAGTAAACAGACTGGATTCTTTTTTAAACATTATATTTATACATCCAGCAGATACTTTTATCTAAAGTGAATGCATTCAAGGTACACATTTGTATTTGATCAGTTGTGAGTCTGACTAATAATCTAATATTATAGCAATAATGATACCATGACATGTTATTTCTGTCACAGTACTGGAAATTTTTACACTGCCCACACTACCAATCATTAGTTTTTCAACAGTAAGACTTTCAATGTTTTTAAAGAAGTATCTTCTGCTCACCAAGCCTGCATTTATTTAATCAGCAAAAACAGTAAAATTCTGAAATATTTTAAAATAACTGTTTTCTATTTGAATATATTTTAAAATGTAATCTATTCCTGTAATTTCAAAGCTGAATTTTTAGCACCATTACTCCAGTCACATGATCCTTCAGAAATCATTATAATATTCTGATTTACTACTCAAAAAAATAAAATAAAATATTATTATGATGTTGAAAACAGCAGTAGATTATTTTCAAGTTTCTTTGATGAATAGAAAGTTCAGAAAATACTGCTTTTATCTGAATAGAAATCTTTTGTAACATTATAAATATCTTTATTAGCACTTTTGATAAAGCATCCTTGCTAAATAAAAGTATTTGTTTCTATAATTTCTTTCCAAAAAAAAAAAAATAAATAAAAATATACTGACTCTAAGCTTTTGATTGGTGATTGGTATAGTGTATAATGTACAAAAGCTTTTTATTTCAGATAAACGCTGATCTTTGGATCTTTCTATTCATCCAAGAATCCTGAAAAAAATGAACTCAACAGTTTTAAATATTGATAATAATAATAATAATAATTGTTTCTTGAACAGCAAATCAGCATATTCGAATGATTTCTGAATGATCATGTGACACTAAAGACTGGAGTAATGATGCTGAAAATTTTGCTTTTTTTTTTATTCACAGGAATAAATTACATTTTTAAAATATATTCAAATAGAAAGCACAATATTACTGTTTTTGCTGTATTTTGGATCAAATAAATCCAGGCTTGGTGAATTCTTTAAAAAACAAAAAATCTTACTGTTCAAAAACATCTGACTGGTAGTGTATTTCAAAAGTTTGGGGTCTATTCATTTTTTAGTTTTTTTGTTTGTTTGTTTAGAAATCTCTTTATGCTCACCAATGCTGCATTTGTAATTTGAAAACAGTACAATTGTGACATTATATTAAAAATATATTTTCTATTTTAATATATTTGAATATTTAAAATGTATTCCTGTAACTGCAAAGCTGAATTTCCATCAGCCATTACTCCAGTCTTCAGTGATCCTTCAGAAATCATTCTAATAACATTTATCTTTTAGCATTTTTAATGTTGAAAACTGCTGTGCTTATTAATATTTTTGTGGAAACTGTTATGTTTAATTTTTCAGGATTATTTCTTGATGAATAGATCATTCTAAAGAACAGCGTTTATTTGAAATAGAAATACTTCAATGTAAAAGTTTTTCTGTCACTCTTAAACAACTTAGGCATCCTTGCTAAATAAAAGATTTCTTCTCTTCAAAAAAAAAAGAATGACCTAATCTTTAAAGCGACAGTATACATATGACGTGTCAGATAATGACATCATAAAATCAGACAGATACGTCTACATTCTGTTACAAGAACATGCTTACCTTTTTTAGCACTTTCAATGTAATCACTGACTCTGACAGTCCCCCCTGTGCTTTCCTCTGAGTCAGAGACACAGGAAGTAATTAGTAAATTAGTGAAACTAAAGAAATGTTCATTGCTTGTTAATCTTAAATCTAAAAAAAAAACATTTGACTTAAATCAAATGACACAATCAGGCTAATCTCATACCAATGAGGCCCAGATCCACAGCCTTGTCGTAGTAGTAGGAGAATGCGTAGAAGTCCATGTCTTTCACTCCCTCGATTTTTTTCACACGTTTGTAGATCATCTTTTCCACTTTCGTGAGGCAAGTCTCATAGATGGGCTCCCCTAGAAGAGTGCACACACAAGTGATGTTGTTTACGCTAGATGATTGACACAAAAAAGTAAAATATATATTATAATGATAAAATTCTGGGGAGTAAAGCTAATTTAATTAAAAATGAATATACATTTAATACCTGCTTTTTGCCCTTTAACAGTGTAGAGTACTTCAGCATGCTCCCACTGTCCAGAGTAATCTGGGGCAAGACATGGACTAACCAGCTCTTGGGGTCCTGCCACTGAAAAACACACACAAACACAAATCAAATGATTTATTTATGTATATCTCAGCATTTTTACTGCCACTATGTGGACTAACTGTGACACTGCTGTTTGGACAAATCCAAACATGAGCTCTCCGGTGCCCCCTGGTGGCCAAACATAAAATACCTCTACACAAACTCATGCGTGCCTTTGCTCATAATATCCTTAAAACCCATTTAGAGAGAAGCGGGATACACTTATACAACGGACAAAACTATAAACAAAGAAATCTGATTACATCTGTAGTGTACTAAATGTAAATCTCAGTAGTAAACTGTAGGCGGAAGCTATTGCACTGATAGCAGTTTCTCTCTCTGGCCTCAGCTAAATCAGTGCAACAGCTGGCCACCAAGGAATTAATCTTCAGTGCGTTATTAAGAGATTAGATAATGGCTTATTTATTGAGCGAATGAGGTCTTTAAAAGCCAAAGATGAAGAGAGATTGTAGACCACGTACAAGGCTGTGCTTCAATCCCTCCCAACACAGCAAGTCTGGCTGACATCAACCCCAGGCCAAGGTAACTGCAGAGAAAGAGAAGAGGCATTAAAGAGATGAACATAGAAAATACAAATAAACAAGCATAGGAGACATTAAAAAACAACTGACATAAAACTAATTTTTACTGACCCCAAACCTGAGAAGTAGTGCATATATATAAGTATTATAACTTGAATATAAATCATAAGTATCTCAGTATTTCATGAGTGTATGAGAATTGCACATCGTCATATACCATAAGTGATCCCTCACCACTATATTGCCTTTTAAATGTCAATGCCTTTGCTTGGTTGCTCCCTGCTGGAGGGTTTGTTGTGTCAAATCTCCTGCCATGAATAACTAGTAATTCTAGTAATCTGGAGATGAGTCCCGCGATGGGATTGTAATTGGAGGCTTGCGTGATTACGCTCTAATCAGAAGAGCGAGGCGAGGCGAACACACACTGCCTCATAAACACTTGTGCTACCCACACTAAACACTGAGCTCACATAACCTAGAAAGCCCTGGACACTTCTGACCAAGCACAGGAACCAATGGGTGGCCGTGTCAAACACCGGGCAGAGGTTTGATCCTAGCGCTAGAGGACTGGAAGTCAAAGAACATCACTGTGTGGAAAAACGCACTGAGAAAGCTGAAGATTTTAAACGGATGGAGTAATATGGTGATACTGTATTTCTGAGTGTTGAGGATTGTTAAAAGAGATGTAATGAAGACTAGAATAATATGAATATCCATTTTTTATGCTTTATCAGTATAGTGTAGCATTTAATATAATAGATTTGTGTCTTTATTGTTTTTTATTTATTTATTTTGACAAAATAGTATATAATTTTAATACTGGACATTTACTGGTATTTATTCTGCCCATTTATTGACTGGAAATATTTTTCCCCAATTGCTCAGTGAGATCTAAATGTAAAAGTGACCCTGGACCACAAAACCAGTCATAAGGGTCAATTTTTCAAAATTGAGATTTATGAATAATCCGAAAGCTGAATAAATAAGCTTTCCATTGATGTATGGTTTGTTAAGATAGCACAATATATGGCCGAGATACAACTATTTGAAAATCTGGAATCTGAGGGTGCAAAAAAATCATTTACTAATCAAGTGCATACTAATCAATTACTATTAAGCAATTACTAATCAAAAATTAAGTTTTGATATATTTACAGTAGGATTTTTACAAAATATCTTAATGGAACATGATCTTTACTTAATATCCTAATGATTTTTGGCATAAAAGAAAAATCAATAATTTTGACCATGTATTTTTGGCTACTGCTACAAATATTCCCCAGCTATTTTAGACTGGTTTTGTGGTCCAGGGTCACAAATGATGTGTAAACTGCCATTTTCTTTTACATGTTAAAATGTTTTTTCTTTCAGAAGCAGTTGTGCGAAATCAACAAAAATTATGTTGATTTCTTTTTGTTAACGACAATTGTGCTTTTGTGCTTGTAACTTGGTTTAGGTCTGTCATGGAAAAATATGACACTAAAATCGGCCAGTAGGTGGCGGCAGGCCCCTGATTCATTGAATTATTCATTCAAACGATTCATTCAAAGTAGCTGATTCCTTTAGAAATGAGTGACTACTGTATATAAATGGATCACTGAATCACTGACTCATATGAGTTGTTAAACTCCTCTGGATTTGTTTGGAAATATTTTCATTGGCGAAACAGCAAAAAAATCATGGAAGCCTATTTCCGCCGGTGAATAAATTTTTTTTAAAAAGGTTATTGTGATTTTCTCACAATTCTGTTTTTTTCCCTCAGCATTGCGATACAAATTGCAATTCTGACTTTTTTTCCTCGCAAATGTGAGTTTATATCTCACAATTCTGACTGTTTTTCTCACATCTGAGAAATTGCAAGTTATAAAAGCAGAATTGCGAGATAAAAAAATGTTTTTTTTCTCAGAATTGTGTGACAAACTCGCAATTGTGAGTTATAAAGTCAGAATTGTGAGATATAAACTAAGATATATCAGTCTTTTTCCCCCCTCAAAACTTGGATTTAACTCACAAATACAAAACTGATATCTCACAGTTCTGAGAAAAAAAGTCAGAATTCACATTTGTGACAAAAAAAAAAAATCAGACCCAGAACTGCAAGATAAGTCTCAAAATTCTGACTTTTTTCTCACAAATGTGAATATAACTCAATTGCGAGTTTGTCATGCAATTCTGAGAAAAAAGGCAGAATTGTGAGTTTATCTCTCACAATTCTCAGGAAAAAGTCAGAATTAAGTTGCTATTACCTTTTTAATTTTTTATTCAGTGGAGGAAACGGGCTTCCATAAACAAACAATATTATCTCTAAAATGTAACTGACTCAGTATTAACTTGTTTGTTGAACTCTTATATGAAATATCACATTTGCAGTCACACTGATATTCTTGCTTGTGTGATATTATTTAACAACATAACATCTTATAAATACATATGGGATATTGTTTGCTTTTATAACTTGAATTATAGGGGTATTCTAGGTGTATTTTAATATGCTTTATCACACATTGAATGCTTTTAGACTCTCAAGGTATATTTTTTCACTTTACCTGTGTGAGTAGAGCGCGTGACTGATGTTGAACATCTGAAACGATGTCACGTAATCAATGGGTAAGGTCTGGATGGTTTTCTGCACAGGAACAAAACACAAACAAGCAATTATTGATGCATTACAGGTTGCTTTATTCTCTTCTTGAGTGGGACTTTGGTAGAGCGACACATTACTATTCTAGTTTGTTCTAATCTCATCATCACCCGCTTCATTCAGCAAATTTCTTGTCCAGCATACTTATTAAATACAACATTAGTCAGCAATTGCCTACTGTAGCAGTTTTAAGTCCAGACTATTTATTTAACATAATATCCATCAGCAACTATAACTAAGCTGCAATCTGCACAGCAGTTCTCCTCTGAGCTCATGTCTGGAACTAAAGCTCTCGGAGAAACTGTTTAATGACATGATAAATTGGTCCTCAATCCCCCCTGTACAGGACCTGACCTAGTTCAAGAGCAAGAAACTCTCTAACTCTCTCAGCCCAATGTACAACAACCTTTATTTATCAGGCCTATCGGATTAGCAGGACATTTGTGGATTAACGTATACGATGGGAGACCATGTTAGTTTGTTAGGAGTGACATGGCTTCATTAGAGGAGGTTCACAGCTATATGTGTGTATATTTATATGCATGTGCATGGCTCACTTCTTCCTGTAGAGAGAAGGTGATCTGGGTCGAGCCTCCTCCTAAATCCAGCATGCCTACTGTGGGAGTCTCAGTATCATGAAGACCACCTGTAAGACAGAAAGACTTTTTTAAAACATTTTAAGTAATTATACTAAGATCAAGCCAAGATTTTCAAGTAACAGAAAAGAAAAACAAACAACACAAATATTGCATTTGGGCAGGATAGGAAATTTCTCTCCAGTCTAGATGAATCTGTCATTAACCAGTTGCTTAGGTCATGAAATAAAACGTGACTACTAACATTTGCTTACCTAATAAAAAATTGACGGTAATCCAAGCTGACATGCCTGTGTAAATACAATCATTTGTTAGTACAAGAATTATGCATATCACAATTGACAATATCCTTCAGAAATCATTTTAATATGCGGAGTTGCTGCTAAAGAAACATTTCTTATTACAGGGTCATTCTGTGGTAAATCAATCAAATTTTAAAAACTTTCCTAACTCAAATTTTTGATTTTGCTCATTTCTTTTCTGAAGACAGACAGAAATGTATAGTGATAAAAGGCAAAATATCAAATGTCATGGATAAATATTTACTGAGTAATCCACTATTTTGTAGAAGGGGGTCAAAATGACAATTTTTACCTGAGATTCAGAGTCAAATTACAGAGAGTAAAAATGACTACAGAAAGATGGCAGCATCATAATCTTATTTTTATACAGATATTGGTAGTTCTATTAGTAAAATCTGTTGACTTTAGCTACCTTTATTGCATTATGTGACAATCGTGGCCATTCAAAAATGGGGAAACAGCACTTTTCAATTTTTTTCTCCAAAGTTTGCATGTTTGTAACTCAAAAAGTATTAAAAATATTTTAATGCCTTTTTAAATATTGGGTCCTAACAAACTTTTCTTCTGGCATCTTTATTTTGAAGGCCCTACATCATTCAGTTCCAGAGATATTGGAATTTCAATATGGCTCCAGGAGTAAATAGTTAAATTGTACACATTTTCAGTGGTCAAAAACCAAATGTGGGTCAGTTTGCAAAAACATAATATTGTTTTCTTTTAAAAAGAAATGTCTGAAGAACAAATAATGTTGAAACTAGAAATGTATCTCTTTTCCATCTGTCAAGACAACTGCATTCAACATATCAGTCTGAGTGCCATAAATCTTCTTTTTCCAAAGTTTGTGTGCCTATAACTCAAGTATTGAAGATATCATTATTAGTATTAAAGTAACATTATAAATTTAAAAGTCTTTGCTGTCAATTTTGAGTAATGCAATACATTCATGCTGAATAAAAGAATTATTCACATTTGAATGGTAGTGAACAACATATGCTGGTGAATTTAAAAAGTTTAGCATTAACAAAGTCTGGCCAGATCACAAAGATTCTATGAATGAGTGCATCATTGGATCTTTAACCTAAAACTCTGTTTGTTTTGAATGTAGGCTGCGTCTTAACAAAGGGGCTTTAGCCTTCAGAAATAACCAAACTCACTTAGTGTGTATAAACTCCATCCCTGCCGTCTCCCTCGCATATACCACTTAGGCACAGCATTAACAATAAGTCTGTATGATTTGCTGTGATGGACTAATCTGGTTGGGTAAGCTTGTGTGTCCAGGAGAGGTTAGACTCGCACTGATAATGAGACTCAGATTATCCGGTTATGGGACCTGCAGAGTTTACGCATTAATTTTACAACGAAATCTCAAATACAAATTGCTAGCAAAAAGTAGTATCAACTTGGCTTTTGCCAAACACTAGTTTTTGCGTCTTTAAAAGGAATTTGCTGCATAGCAAATTAATGGGTACTAATCTGTTTGCAAAGATTATAGTGCACACGGGACATTATCCCCTGGGCTCATTATTACTTGTGTGAACTATTTTAAAGGATTGGATTAGAGTCCCATATACGCATTATCTATCGTTAATATACACACAGCTCAAGCTATTACTGAAGAAAATTTCAATTTACAACTTATATCTTTCTGCCAGAAGTGCAAATGCTTGACCGCAGTGACCAGAGGCTTTTGACAAGCTAGAGATGTACAGTAACATCTGGCTGGTTTCACTTTCATGGTGGACAGACTTGTGCATGGATCATAGCACAGCAAAACACTGCAACATTACAATCATGGAAATGAGAAGCACATTCAGGACATGCTTCCTCAGGTTTCCAAATACAAGCCCTAAAATGTTCAAATCCAAAGTACAAAGTCATAATAAATTACAAATATAAGATCTTTTTTAGCATCTTTAGTAACCGTAACAATGGTATTTTGGTGGGAAATATATTTACCACAGTGCTATTTTATTATTATTCATATTAAAGTATTTAATAACATTTCAAATGACCTTTTATTTTCATTTTTTCAGTTTTCATTTTAAGTTCAGTTTACGTTTTGTCCTTTGTATTACTTTTTGAATATTTAAAATTAGCTTTTGTTTATTGATTTATTTAGTTAATTAGTAGTACTACTAGTAGTTGTAGTATCATAAGCTTAATAATTCTACTAGTTTTATTTCAGTTAGTTGCCAATCCAGTATTTATAATACACATTTATAAATACGCTTTTTAATATTTAAATGTAGCTTTATATTATATTATATTATATTAAAGTATATTATCAGTTTTAGTAATTTTACTAGTTTTATTTCAGTTAACTGCCAATCATAACATTTATAATACATTTTCATCGGTTTGAACATTCACAATGTGCATCCTGAGGTTTCAGAATGTAAAATGCCCATAATACAAATAATAAATCTTCTTTTTTTTCTTATTCAATTTCTTTAGTAACAATGGTAATTTGTTGGTAAATATATAAATATATTTACCACACTGTTGTTTTAGTGTTGTTCATATTAAAGCATTTAATAACATTTTGAAATTAACTTTTATTTTCAGATTTTCAGTCTTTAATTTAAGGCTAGTTTTATTACTTTTGTTATGTACTTTTGTCCTTTTTAGTAGTTTTTCTTTATATAGTGACATTTTGCTTTTATTTATATGATATTACATTATTTTTGCTTTATATTATATTATATTATAATTTCAGTTAGCTGCCAATCATAACATTTATAATACATTGTCATCTGTTTGAACTTTCAGGATGTGCTTCCTCAGGTTTCTGAATATTAAAACAATAACTTTAAAATGTGCTGCCACTCAAAGCTTATTTGGTTTGTTAGCTGAGACAGTAGTCACATTTTTTTACTTGATGGCCAATATATTGTTACAAACATCTATTATTAAGGGGTTTTAATCTTGATTTTCATGATAGACTTAAAATAAAAGTGCTAATAAAGGTTTAATTTTTTTTTAATAATTATTCGAATAATCTGACTATCAAAGAGCCGTGTTGTTAAATGCATTACATGCTAAAAAAGTGAGCCTGGAATAGATTATTCCTTTTAAATTTTACACAGTGCTTAAAAGTTGCAGTAAAATCTATTGCAATTTGAAAATAAATCCTCTTTTTATTACAAACCAGACATTATTAACATAAAGTATGGCAAAGTAGTAATTGACACAGTACCTTCATCTGTACCATCCATTATTGACACACTGTCTGGTCTATAGAGGAACAAGGATTCGCTAAACACCTCCCTTACCTGCAGCAAAGAGATTTTAGATTGAGCATGCCATGACATCACAGATACCGTAACATGTAGCATAATTAGGGAGTACTAAGAGGACAGGCTAAACAAGAAACACCTGAAAACATAGTTTTCATTTCTAATAACCTTTAACACACCTCTATAGTTCTATAGTGTACTATTGCTTTGAAACTTTGCATCACAACATTATTTAATGCTACTGTGTCATTTAACACTTCTTAAATTGTGTTGTAGCATTTGTAACATTAAAACCTATTATAAAGGTGAATGCAGTTTCCTGCATTGTTACTAGCTGTTAGAGGGTACATAGTGAATGTTTGCTTGGTGACTGATAGTTCTCTGACCTTGTCCAGCAGGATTGTGGCCTTCTCACCAGGCAGCAGTCTGAGCCCTGCTGTGGCTCTGAGCATGACAGGGGAAGAGCTCCATAATGTCTCAGGAACAGTCTCTTTAGCAATATTTAACAGTTCCAACAGTCCTTCCTTACTCTGTAAAATTAATATAATCATTAAACTACAGACAAAATATGCTATCACAACCCTGAGGCGTTTGTGATGGGTTCCCAACTATAAAACTTAATCACATTTTACTGGTTACCTTTTCTGGGTCATCAGCATATGCAGACAGTCCAGGTTTTATAGCTTTAAATGTCTCATGGGCTAATTTAGGAGCTTCTGTTAACACACAAGGACACACAAAATAGCCTTTATTTTAAGAACAAACTTTTGAAATGTAGTGTATATATAAAAGTACATTAATAAAAGTATGTGTGTAATATTAACGTCAGTAGTATGGCTTATGTCAACATTTGCATAACATACAATATAAACAAATGTTTCAGTCTCTGATAAATTCCAACCATACTCTCCAGTGTGACCTTTGACCCATGAGGCTTAGATAGGATGTGTACATGCATGTGTGTGCCTAATAGCATTGACTACTTGCTGTCCATTATAACATGACAATCATAGGTTTAACAATGAAGGCTAAAGCAGCACTTAACTGATTTAGCTCAGAATTGGGATGCGATAACTAAGCCATTAGTTGATCAGTGCTGCGCTAGGCAGTAGACCTAATATTTGTGGATAACGCCCACACAGTCAACATATCCATGGTTTTACTATAGTAACACTATGGTATGTGGCAGTAAGGTAACTTATTATTGGGTATAATTAGATGAGTAAGCATTACAGTATTTCTATGACAGCCAAAACTGTCAAAATATGCTTTGGCTACTAGTTTTCAGATACAGAAGTTTGTTTTATATAACCAGTTTGTTTGATTTAACCAGCCAATAAACAATTTACCACTGTAACCATATTTCTGTCCAAAATACAATAGCTATATTCATTGACACTACTATAATTTTACCATTTACCAATGACTTTAGTATCTATGCATTTTGGTGGGAAATATATTTAAAATAGTGCTATTTTATTATTATTTATAAATTATTATAGTCATTTTTTGTGCTTTTTATTATTTATATAATATTTCAATTTTTTAATTTATTTTCATTTCAGTTTTAGTAATTAAATTTTTTAACTAACATTTACATTTTATTTTATTTTAGCTTTGTATCAATTATCAAAAACAGTTTTTACACTTTAGTTAATAATAACACTGCTTGCTAGTTTGTTGTATATACATATTTGAAGTTACCAGACTGTATGCGTCATGATACTCTCGTAAATGCGAATCAACTGAAAAGAAAGAGAAGAAATTGTTGAATAAAGTCACAAAAAGTATTCTCATTTCTTCATAAAATTAAGGTTGAACCGCTGATGTCACATGAACTATTTTATTGACGTTCTTAATACCTTTCTGGGCCTTGAACGTGGTAGTTGTGTGGCTGTCTATGAAGCTTCAGAAAGCTTTCGGATTTCATCAAAAATATCTTAATTTGTGTTCCGAAGACGAATTAAGATCTTACAGCTTTGGAACGACAAGAGGGTGAGTAGTTAATGACAGAATTTTCATTTTTGGGTGAACTATCCCTTTAAGTCATTGTGATGAAAAAGCTTTTGTTATGTTGAACAGCGTGAAAATGCGGTCTTATTTGCTGTGTTTCTTTATTGTGGACTGAAATGAACAACTGGACTCAAATACTTCTTAAATTTTAACATACCATTTGGCTCGATCTGAAATTTGAAGATATGAATCCGGGTTCCAGTGCTTCCAGCATCAAACATAATGCCATACTGAAAATTTTCACTGACCACCTGAGCTGAGGTCGACTGTTTTTGAGTATCCATTCTATGCTGGGGCAGCTGGTCAGACACTGGTGGTTTGGAGTCATCATAATGCCGTTTGACGTAGGTGAGGTAGACCACCAGGCAGACCACAAACATAAAGAAGAAAGCTAGCTTTGGGAACCTCATTATGGCAGCCTGAGGTACATGATGTGAAGTCAATATCAAATGCAGCAGGCTTCTCTGCTTTTTCCACTACCTCCAGGGAGAAAAAAAAATCATAAAAACACATTTTAATTTGATATAAGACAAAAAAAAAGTATGAGGCAGCATCCGCCTGACTGACTTATAGCTACCAAATAATTTGTTTATATACCTGTTATAACTCAATACATAAAATAAATTATTACAAATTATACTTATATTTTGAAACATGTCAACTTCATCACACAGATAATTTCACTAATTGTAAACAGTTCCTACTAGTACCTAGCAACACATGAAAAGCAAACAGCTGTTGCATGTAATGTATGCGTTATATGAAAAATACGGTTATTTTGTCAACACTTATCTTCTGACTATGAGAGATCAATGATTTGCCAATATTTATAGTAAATTTTTAACACAACATCTGTCTGTGTTGACCAATATTTGCCGATAGGCACACACTGATAAAATACTAGAGACACCAAAACAGGTATGGTGAGCTTATAAATCCAAAATAATAACTTTCTACTTTACTTTTACTTCATTTAAATTCCATTTTGTCTAATTACTATGGGTTAACAATGTAACATATTTAATATATTTAAGACCGTTATACCTAGCTCTCTGTGGTAAGATCATAGTCCTTCGAGTGCAAGTCGTGTTTTCGCTGTCGATGAATACTCATGATAAGATTTTGACATTATATTCCTCTCGAAAGATTGACAAAAACTCTTTTTGTCTCGTTTTGATTACGTCAGTAATGTCCTGTGTGGAGATGACGTGGAGCAAATACTCACGTCACACGTTCCAGTGATACGTAAGCGCGCCCTCACACACCCGCCAGTGTACTGGCAGCAATAATGCTTATGAAAAGGCGATACAAGTTATTCATATACTTTTTGCTACGTTTAAATATATACGATGGACAAATTCATAATTATATTGTATAATAAATGCTTAACTGTGTTCGTTACCTTAGTGTTTTATGTGAAGACACGCCTAAAACTAACATTAATAATGATTTAATGATTTAGTTAGTTTCAGGTAAGAAATTATTTTGTTCACGGATACTTTTCCCTACTTTATTGTTTCCATTTGAGCCCATTTGTGACCCTGGATCACAAAACCAGTCATAAGGGTAAATTTTTCTACATTTTAAAAGATTTATACACCATCTGAAAACTGAATTAATTAGCTTTCAATTGATGTATGGTTTGTTAGGATAGGACAATATTTGGTCGAGATACAACTATTTTAAAACCTGGAATCTGAGGGTGCAAACAAATCAAAATATTGAGAAAACTCTCTTTAAAGTTGTCCAAATAAAGTTCTTAACAATGTATATTATTAATCAACAGTTACGTTTTCATATATTAACAGTATATTTACAAAATATCTTCATGGAACATGATCTTTACTACATTTCCTAATGATTTTTGCCATAAAAGAAAAATCAATAATTTTGACCCATACAATGTATTTTTGGCAATTGCTACAAATATACCCCAGCGACTTAAGACTGGTTTTGCGGTCCAGGGTCACATTTGTGAAAAGTAATTCACTAAAATTAAATCTAAAGGAAAGTAATTGGATCTGAATTCCAGTCTCCTGAATTCCAGTCTCCACATATAATGGGTTTGCTTATCATTTGAATCAGTTGATTCATTTTATTTGAGCAGATTTCATCTGGATCAAATTGAGTAGACATTATGTAGCTCATAAAAGCATTTACTTAAACTACACTACCAGTCAAAAGTTTTTGAACGGTAAGATTTGTAATGTTTTTTAAAGAAGTCTCTTCTGCTCACCAAGCCTGCATTTATTTGATCCAAAATACAGCAAAAGCAGTAATATTGTGCTTTCTATTTGAATATACTTTAAAATGGAATTTATTCCTGTGATTGAGGCTAAATTTTCAGCATCATTACTCCAGTCTTCAGTGTCATATGATCCTTTAGAAATCATTCTGATATGCTGATTTGCTGTTCAAGAAATATATTTTTTGTGGTAGTAACAGTATTTAAAACTTTTTCTTCTTCTATTCATCAAAGAAACCTGAAAATACATGAATCATTTTCATACATGAATAATAATAGATGTTTTAGAGCAGCAAATCAAAGTATTAGAATGATTTCTGAAGGGTCATGTGATTGGAGTAATGATGCTAAAAATTCAGCTCTAAAATCACAGGAATAAATTACATTTTAAAATATATTTGAATAGAAAATTTTAAATAGTATCAAAAATAGTATAAAAATATCAAATAAATGCAGGCTTGGTGAGTAGAAAAGACTTAAAAAAAACATTAAAAATCTTACAGTTCAAAAACATTTGACTGGTAACGTACATTCAAAATTTATGAATTTCACTGCATTAGAAAAAATATCAAACCAGTGGCATTAGTCTGAATGTGTCTGTCTTAATTTTACAATCTTTACCATATACGGTGTTCTATTTATGAAATGTTTTGTTGGAAACTGCTTGTAAGAGCAACAGGTTCTGCACAAATTCTTTACAGTTGCCTTTTTGCCATTTTCAAGCCCCATTTCCACCGTTTAATGCTTCCCTTATAACCTCCTGAGACCCAGAGAGCCAATTACACTTTCATTGTGCTGTTTTCAATATGGCACCAGCTGGTCTCTCCACCACGGCCCTATGAGTTTTGTTAAAGTTTACCAGGCTGTGGCAGCTACATGACCTGTGGCACATCTCCATTCATTACCTTAATTAACCATCATTAGGCCTGCTATATGGGCCAATCTGTGGTTCCCTCCTACACTTTCTCATGCAACATGTGACGCCCCCATCTGAGCGTGAATTTCAGCCAATGAGTGACCTATAATGAGGGGGATGGAGATGGTTTTGATGATATTCATTTGACGTTTCCCATTGAGTGTGTCTGCGAGTGCAGTGCGAGCTTGAAAGGACCATATGCTCTCATTTTACGTGCATGTATGTGTGTGAGCACATCTATCTAGGACACAAGGTCCTACAGGGGTGAGGGGCAACGGCCCGCCTAATATAAGACTGTTCTCACTTATCAAAAATCAGTGTGGGCAGACTGCTTTAAAGGGGGAAGGGGATGATGGCCATCCCTCCAAACTGTTGCACTCTGACCACCCCCCTCAAAGAGCGATGCATACATGACTTCCCCCATTATATCTTAAGCAGTCATTACAGACGTCCCTTAACAGTTGCTCAGAAAACACAACGCCTCCTCCTTGTCCCCCTCAGCCCTGAATAAGTGACCTGATCTCTGTCTTTTTACTCACTAATAATGGGCCGAGTGGCAGTTTGCATACTGCACAGTGATTGTAAAGAGTTGAGAGAGAGAGAAAAAAATGAAAGGACGATTAACAAACAGCCATGCGTGTTTTCACGAAACTTTTACTGTTTATTTTCTTCATTTAGATGAAGAGGTGATGTATATTGTCCACCACAAGTCTTTCTGGGTCATTTATCTTCCAATAACTGTGTTTGTTTGAACAAGTTATCTTCAGTTTCCATTCACACTCTAAAACTCCTCAATATAGAATCAGAGTTTAATATGTTATTTAACAATGTATCAACACACAGAAAAAAAGTTCTAACAAAAAAATCTGTAAAAACAACTTTTTTTAACACATTTACAAAACAACCTGTAAATGTTACATTTTAAAACTGTGCTTTGCACACACACAACAGTAAATCTGCAGAGGATCCATTGGCAAATTTTCATTTTTGGGTGAGCTATTCCTTTAAAGTGAAAGCTATATGAAATATCAAAGCTTATTGCAAGTAGATTTTACACAAGCTGAAGTGAAACAAACACACAACTTAATGGTAACACACATTACACCAGGCTCAGAAATGTTAGGAGGCAATATTTGTTTTGTAAGGGCAATTTTTAGAATCACCTTATTATTATTATTCTAAAGAAAAACAAAACATATGTTGTCTTTAATGTTAAATACTTAAATTTACCCAATTACCTTAATCAATATTTGAAAGGGTCAGTAACAATAGACTTTTTAAATTGTATCTAAATTATACACGTAAAAACCAGGATCTCAGGGCTGCAATATTATGCCAAAAATCATTATTGTAGATTATTGTTTTTTATATTGTCGTAATGATTATTAATATCAATATAGGCTAGAAAACAACATAAAATATTTTTGTTTCGTTTTGGGCACGTCACATTCTGGCTTCATAAACAAACACGTAGGTCCATGACGTTATGCAAGTTATGAAAAAACTCCCGTTTTAATCACTGAAGCTACGAAATTAATCTTTTATTTATGTCTTGTCTGCACTGTGTTGTTTATGATGACGGAATTTGCGAGCTGACTAATTTAAGGCCTTGTTTACACTAGTGCGTTTTCGTTTTAAAACAAAATGAAAACGATCCTCGTCTACACTGGCGTTTTCACTGCGTTTCAGAAACGATCTCCGTCTACACTACACAACCGAAAACGCATGTCATATGACCATTCATGCAGGTACATAAAATTTTTTGTTAATTTTGGTGGCATTTTTACCTCAAGTCCTTGTTAATTTCCGACCATGCATGACGCTAGAATAATGCAATAAACAATGAGTTAACATAAAACCCTAATATACATAACTAATAACAAAAAATATTCAGAAACAATTATTTAAACAAAATACCATAAGATGTGAGCTATGCCGAGAACTCTGGGAACATCGGTTTACTTTTTTTTAGTAAATTACGGGATGATTTGCTTTTCACTTCCATAAATTGTACATTTAGCAGCATTTTACAGTTAAATTACATAAGACGATTATATCTAAATCTATTTTAGATTTTTTTTTTTACAGTTTTACTGTATATAAGGGAACTTAGCATTAACCAATGAATAGGTTTTTACTGCATTTTTATAATCTTTTACAATTAAAAATACATTTTTTACAGTGCATTTAAGCTCTTAATAGCTTTTAGCAATTTAATGTTTAAAGTTCCTTTAATCTCTCCTCCACTTTTTAACAGCGATGATTAAACCATTAGTGATGTGGGCTGCATAACCATTCAAAAGCAAATTCATAGCAATTGCATCACATTATTAAAAGCCACTCTCCATAGTAAGACCTCTAATCCTGTCACTTGGACTCAGCTGACATAAAATTGGTGGAAATACACAGACCATCACTGATATACCCACACACACCCTGCCCTATTTACCTGCCTTGTATTTTTGAAGGCAAAAGTTAAAAAAGGTGAAACAGTGTAAACATGTACTAAATTCTGATATTTACACCACTTGTACAAGTCTCTCTTGTACAAGTGTTCTCTTTTGTAATAGCATATATACATTTTTTCAGGTCTAATGCACTCAAAAAATAAGAAATCTAAGATCTTTCTCGAATGAAACAAAAGTAATCCTGCTTTGTTAATCTGAGAATACAAGACCCCAGAGCATGCAAAATAACATTAGATCTACTTTAACAGAATTAGTTATTGTTCCTTATTATCAGAGTGTTTTTTTTCAAGCAGCATTGCAGGAAATTCCCTGAAAATCCTATTGAACACACATTTTAATTTCATTTTTGTAGCTTAATCGTGTAGAAGGCAGCGTAAATAATCCAATGAGATTAGGTCATGTTTTTTCCCCACAAATACTTTCATTTTGGGCTCTTAAGAAACCATCTAACACTGCTCTAAATGCAACAGAATGAGCATAGACGATTGACGTACCAGCAATTACAACCAAACTGTACCACCACATCAGAAACAGGATTCCTGGTATAGTCACATTAATCATACTGTGTATATGTCCTGCATGGACTACATATATACAATAACTGGAGGATAAATTGAAGAAATTAGACATTTCTCGCTGTCCAGATGTTCTTGTAATCCAACTGAAGATTTGAGAGATCCAATAGGAGTCATCGATTAACAATTATTCTAATATACTTATTGTGAATGAAATCCTGCTCTAAATCCGTCCTAATAATCTCCTTATACAGCATCACGTGTATTATATGTATGCGAAAGAGTTTACATAAAGAGAGACCGGGGGGAAATCACATGGTATAGCCTGTCTTTCAGTATTTTCTGATTAAGTCAAAGCATTATAGATGTATTTAAAAATGTTGATTTTTAACTAAAACCCTTTCTGAAAGCATTTCAAAGGTTTACTCACATGAAAAAGCTGATGTAACATTATATGAGATCATTCAAGTTCCTTTAATAATTAATTATGAACTAAGAGGCAAATAAGACTTGCACCATTAAAAAAAAACATCTTTATTGCATAATAATATTTTACAGAACAATAAGGTGAACTAGTTAATTAATTATTCATGACTATTGAAAACCACACATTTATGCAACATTACTTCTTGCGGTTCAAAAAATTTGGGGAAAAAAACAACTTTTCTATCTTTTAAAAGGTTCATCAAGATGCATGAACTTCTGAAAGTGTTCCTGAAAGTTGCACGTTGGTGAAACTTGAGAAAAGTAAACTAAAAACTTTAAATACCTTCCACTTAAATTATTTGCTTGATCAAAGAATCATTTTTGAAGTGTACCATGATATGGTTTTTCTGAAAAGAAAAAAAAATCCATTTGTCCTTAGTGAAGGTAACAGCCCTGGGATTTCCCATGATGCTCTGCTGCACGTTAAAACCTCATCCAGACTCTCATTTGTTATGGATGGCATTAGCCTGTTCAAATCCAATTCTCATCCACCAACATACTACCTTTTATAGATGGAATATAAAAGGATAAAGGAGCTAATGCCTTTTTGATTCATTATATAATGTTTTTCTGAGAGCAGACAAGGGAAATTATAATAATAATAATGGAATAATTTAAATAAATTTACTTTAGTTAATGTGCTCTGCGTGGGCTGGCTAATCTGAAGGAAATGTTCCGTAAATCACAAAAACAGGGAGAATCCCAACTAAGAGCAAATCCTCTCTGACTCTCTCACCACAAATCACTTTAGTTTATTTGGACAAGACTAAATCAAAAATAAATAAAAAAGCAAAATAAAATACAGAAAAAGCACTGAAAGCTGAGGAAACCCTGAAAGAATAGACTGAATAAAGTCAACTCTGACCTTTGACATCTCTGCAGTCAAAACTGCAGCTCATGCCAACCACTTACTACAATCAAACATTAACAGTTTTCTTATTTATTTGCAATTGACCCTTCGCAAAGGCCCGCCCCCCTTAGTTAATGTTGCTACCTCCGTCAAGCCATGGAGCTCTCATGCCACACATCATGTTCTCACACAGTGAAAAATCCATCGCGGAGCAAAGAAGACACTGACAATGCGGCGACAGACAAGACAGAGCAGGTTACTTTTGATATGAAACAAAGTCTCCACTTTTAAATTTTGTCACTTTTAAGAAATTCGAACAATAAGTGGCTCTTTAATGTGTTGTGACAGATTGCTTTAGCACCTCAGTTCAAGCGGTACGTGAGCTGATCATCTGCAGAAATACGATAATACACACCTTTTTTCAAGTTCAAAGTTTGTCAGAAAAGAACATGGCAGATTCGGCATCATGATTGGTCAGATTGCCTGTCACACTCCCTGCAAAGGGTCAATTGTGTTACAGTTTAATTTATGATTTCACACAGCCAGATTGTTAAACTCTTCTGTAATTAAAAAGCTAGTCTAATATCTTTCATTTCCTTTAAATCACCATGTATAAAACTGCACATTTATAATTATAATTGCATTTTTGGCAAGGTGCATCTCAAAAAGTTATCATTAAAAAGTTTTTTTCAAAACTAAAATTTTCATATATTCTAGATTCATTACATGTAAAGTAAAACATTTCAAAAGTTTTTTTTTTTGTTTTAAAAAAAAAGCTTACAGCTCATGAAAGTCAAAAACCCAGTATCTTAAAATATTAGAATATTTACATTTGAGTTTCATTAAATGATCATCCCTACAGTATAAATTCCAAGTATCTCTTGTTCTTTGAAACCACAATAATGGGGAAGACTGCTGACTTGGCAATGGTCCAGGAGACAATCATTGACACCCTCCACAATGAAGGTAAGTCACAGAAAGTCATTACTGAAAGGGGTGGCTGTTTACAGAGTGCTGTATCAAAGCATATTATATGCAAAGTTAACTGGAAGGAAGAAATTGTGTAAAGAAAGGTGCACAAGCAAGGGGGATGTTAATACTGTTAAGCAAAGCCAATTCAAAACCTTGGGAGACCTTCACAATGTGTGTTTATATGTTGAAATCATGGTCCCAGAGTCTAGAAGAAGACACTGACTGAAGCCAGTGATGATTTGGGATGCCGTGACATCTGCTGGTGTTGGTCCACTGTGTTTTATCAAGTCCAAAGTCAATGCAGCCATCTACCAGGAGATTTTGGAGCACTTTATACTTCCATCTGCTGACAAGCTTTATGGAGATGCTGATTTCCTTTTTTCAGCAGGACTTTAGCACCTGCCCACAGTGCCAAAACCACTTCCAAGTGGTTTTCTGACCATGATATTACTGTGCTTGACTAGCCAGCCAACATGCCTGACCTGAAACTCATATGGAATTTATGGGATATTTTCAAGAGAAAGATTAGAAACAGTCGATCCAACAGTATACGATCTGAAGGCTCAATAGTGCCTCAGCAGTGCCACAGGCTGATCACTTCCATACTACAATTTACTGATGCTGTAATTTGTGCTAGGAGCAAGTAATTTGCTGTAATTTGTGCTGCCGGCCAAGTATTGTGTGCATAAATTAACATACTTTAAAGAACTTGAACTTTTCTGTTTTGCAAATCCGTTTTTTGATTGATCTTAGGAAATGTTCTAATATTTTGAGATACTGGATTTTTGACTTTCATGAGCTGTACGCTCTAATCATCAAAATTAAAACAAAAAAACTAGAAATGTTTTACTTTACATGTAATGAATCTAGAATACATGAAAGTTTCAGTTTTTGAAAGAAGTTACAAACCAAAAATTTTTCCATGATATTCTAATTTTACGAGATGCACCTGTACATTGCACAAAAATATGTAGAAATGACTGCTAAAATATCATGGTCTCTTCCATTTCCAAACTTTGTATGGCAGTGCATATTGATATCAGTGCATAACACTTATTACAGGGACAATCTGGTATTTATAAAACAGATCCAATGTCCACTTAAACATCTCTACCAATGTCATGCTTTACAAAGAAGAAGAAGAAAACTATTCTTTCAATATTAGCAATACATTCAATGGAAATAGCAACAGATTCGATGGTCTGTCCACTTTGACATCTCTTTCAATATCAATTCCATGCTTTACAACAAGAAGAAGAAAAAAACCACACACAATGCTTTGGTATTAGCAATAAAAACTTATGAGGATTAGCTGTTCTTTGTTTTAAAATGAAAGCACAGTGATAAAGGGAATGATTACTGTCACTGTGTAAAATCCCCTTCGCATGCACCAGGAAGCCAGCCGGGGGAGCAAAGATCAGCGCTAAAGCAGCAATCATATGAACTCAACTGTAATCAGAAATATAACAAAACATATTTCTGTTTTATCATTGTAGGCCTTAATAAAATGTCCTTAACATAAGCCTGTCACTGCATGTGTTACAGTGTTTTTTTTTTTTCTATTAATAGAGCAACAGGAGAGGAGCTTTTACTGGAAAAGCTGTTTCAATCAGATTTAAGAGAAATTGCATTCAGAGCTTGTTAAAGACACTGTACAGTTCAGCTGACTGGAGGAATTTTTTTGCTTTTACCCATTTTCCAAAGATCTATTAAAATACATTTAACTGCCATTGAAAGTCAGTAAATTATTAAATCAAGCAGCTCAAGTAGTACTCAAGCCTTAAATCTTACAGCCCTCTCTGAAAGTCTTTATTCTTTTGTTCAGCTCTCTTTGCCACCCTGTTGTCATTAACCCTGATTGAGCTCTCAGCAGGAGCAGTTTAATATCCGGATAACCTGGTCATTTCATTGTTTTGTCCTAACAGGGCATTATTACAGTAATGAGAGCGAAATCAAATCACTTAATGCGTTATGTAGTGGGACAGGCTCTCAGCAAGCCAGCCAAATCACTGTTCACATTTGCTTTTAATTTAAGCAATCCAGTAGAAGACTCATTAGTGGGTGAGAAGATTAACTCATAGAGATGTCTGCCTCCTGATGTCTTTCCTGTGACAATTTAATCCGTGTTAACTTGGATTTCTGGCCTGCAATGAGATAAGCCATAAAATTAAGTGATATTCCATCAATAAGATACTCTTTATCATCATCATTAAATGATATTTAAATACTGCTGACATTTCAATGACATTTCTAATGCGAGCCATGAATGAATCTGTTGAAGAGCAGGCCTTTAGTCTGTCCAACGATAATGCTTGTTATATAACTGTACAAAAATATAAAGAATAATTTCTATAGTTTGAGTTTAGAATTCCGAGTCAAGCATTCTTTAGGACACACGTTATTGATCACTAGTGTGTCCTTGTATTTTAAAATCAGAAAGTTTTGTTTTTTGTGTTTGCTCACACACACAGTAACCCCAAAAACTGTTTGGCCATATTTATAATGCACGAATGTTATTGCATTAGGTAAAAAAATATCTAGAGAAAGAAAATACAAGCACACATTTCAAGCAAAATGTTTTACAAAAGTTATTATTAATGCATAGGTATCAATACGATGCAACAACATTTTAAAATACTTTATGGGACTACATACCCTTCCAAAATTTGAGGTCTGTAAGATTTTTAATGTTTCTGAATGTTCTTATGGTCACTAAATATGTATTTTTTTTTTTTTTGTAAATACAGTAAATCACTATAGTATTACAACTTAAAATAACCTTTCTGTTTAAATATATCATAAAACCTAAATGTATACCTTAAAATGTCTAATTTAATCATTTAAAATGTGATAGCCAATCGTTCAGTAGTCTGTAGTCTTCAAAAATCATATTTATATGCTGATTTGGTTCTCCAGAAACATAGTTAACAATGTTAAAAACACTTGTGCTGCTTAATTTTTTTGTGTAAATTGTGATACATTTTTCTCAGGATCCTTTGATAAACAGAAACAGAAATTTCTGTATTTATTTGAAATTTATTTTTTTGTAACAATGTCAAAGTGATTACTTATGATCAATTTAACGCACTCTTGCTAAATAAATAAACAAATGAGTAAGTGAGTGAGTACGTAACCAAGTTATTTTTAAAACCTGAATTTCGATTTCCCCTGTTTTGAAACCATATCTACAGAATGTCCTTCAAGAAAAAAACAAATCATAAATTGCCTGATCACCATCTCTCTACCCTGGCATCTGCAGAGGACGCCGGCTGCCTGTCATCGAGCATATGTGCAAAATTAGCCATAGAGTGCCTGTCTTACCCCAGGGAGGGAGACAGACGGGTCCCTAACGCTGCATGCCCCACTGCATCCTTATGCCAACCCTGCCGACCGCACTACAGACATGCAGTCTGCACCAGTGCCACAACTAGTGCTGCCTCACTGGAAACATCAAGAGGAACCAGATTTATTATCCACACATTCTTATGTAACGGAGGACAGCAGTAGGTGCTGTGCAGGTAAACCCCACTCCTCTCATCTCAAGATGCTGCAGTCTTTGGCCAACTGGTTAGCGAGCCCACCTCCTATACAGGAGACACGAGTTCGAGACCCGCTCTGAGAGGGGCCAAGTTAGACCGGGGGAGAGAGGTTACACTTATTTCTGATTTTTCTTTACTTAACATTTTGAGCTGTGGAGAAATGACGCGTTGACACGAGATTGATTCGAATTTTTTCGCGTTTAACGCATTTTACATTAATTTTATTCTAGTTCATGTGAGTTGTAACAAAGAGGGAATTTGGTTTTAAAAGCTGGCGGAACTTTATCAAAGTGTCTGTATTCATAATGTTCATCATAGTGACATACAAACCATAAACACGTACACACAATAAACAACAGCGAGTTAATGCTGAAAGACATCGAAACGTTACGTTTGTGTTAAATGAAAAACGTTGCAATTTTCAAGAGGCGAAAATAATTGACCACAGAAGCACATTATCTTCAATTAACTCCGAGAATTGTGATTAATCGTGATTACATTTAATCGACCGACAGCATATTTAACATTTGTTATCCTTGTAAACAAACATTTTAGTAAATGTATATATTCATTTGACCTCAATTTTGCTATGATTTTACCTTTGTTTATATGTGGACAAACAATTTTAACTCTTTTATTATACAAATTAGTAAATGAATGAATGTAGTTTAAAATGTGAAGAATAAGCTTTGTCTTAAGTTTCACTTAAATTTGCGTTCGTTTACCACATGTTCAACTTTTGATCTCTAAATGAGAGGACAGGATAATTCATTTGTCTTCCATTGTGAATCAATGTTTGCATTTTTTAAAACCGATTTTCTTCTTATTTTCCTTTTCCTCCTTTTTTTCAATCTGTTCTTAGCCTCATTTGGCCTAATCCTGCCACCGCAGAGGGTGGGGTGGCTGCGGCGGGTGAGTGGATGGTGGTTGGTGGTAAAGCAGGGTGAGAGGGTCAGAGATGGGGACAGGCGCTCTCCAGTGCTTATGCTGGATTATGGGTAATGGCACTTAGCTGAGAAAATGAGCTGAATGTATAGTACATGCCCTCATATGTACGGGTTTTGGTTGATTCAAAAGCAAGAATTCACTTGCAACTCACCTATTTATAAATTTCATTTATAAAATGGTCAGATGTTCTTTTCAATGTTAATTTCCCTCCTTATTTGTTTTTAAAAGCCACCTTAAGTGAATTTTGAGGCTCTAGAACCTCATTCCAAAGGCGAAAGTAGTTATCTTGTCATTCTTGAAGAAAAGATGCATTTATATACTTTTTTATATAGTCTTTGGGGTTTACAGTATAAGGATGAGGCGGATGGGATGGCCTTGGGGAAAGGGAAGCCTGTGCACTCATGGAGCTCCACTTCTGCGTCCCTGTGACAGATTGGAGCCAGATTGGGAGACGTTCCGACAAGGGCTTGGAACTTACAAGGCTGTCGCACTCCTCAAGGTTAGTTATTGAATGTTAGCACATGACATCTGCCACTCAGCACCAAACGCCACAGGGCTTAGGGCACTTCATCAAGCGCCATGTTTCCCTAATTAATGAAGTTAATATTCATTTTTTTTAATTCCTTAAGATTTCCTGTATTTTGCAACCCTCAGAGGTGATTTTATGTTATTATTTAGAAAATATATTCTCCATTTATGCAAATATAAATGTGGAAATATATTTCTTAACCCCTCCACATAAGAATTTAAAACTTACATTTTAACCTAACGGTTAAAGACAGATTACTTTCTGCCATTAACCTGGTGCATGTTGAACTATATTCACGTCATCATCGTTGTGAGAAAAGATACTTGCAGATATAAGTTGGTAATCCATGTGCAAGATTGCTCTTTCCTTTTCCCTCCACCCAGATATGAACCATATGCCTCATAACATATGTGATTATTTTTAAGATGGACATAAAAAAGGACAATAGTTGCTCCACTCTTTTAATAATCCCTTCGTCTGATTTAATATCGCAACTATTATTCAAATCAAAGGGAGATTTTGTTTTCATTGTTCTTTTATAATACTCTTACGATTTCTCCCTATCACTTTCAGAAAAGTCCTCTGCCAGTTAAAGCTAAACCCCTCCTCTCCTTCCATTGAGGACAGGGGGTGCGTTGGGTCGAATTAAGTTCAGCATTTCCAAATTTCTAATATGGCGAAAGTGTACACGTGTTATTTCAATCTACATCTGTTTCTACATCTTTAGTTCATCTGATCTTGTATTGCAAAATTTAAAACCATACAGAAAGTCTGTTCGGCTCCAGTTTGTGCCTCTAAAATATGAGGTTACCGTGACCCATGAGAAGCGAACAGGATTATTTCATTTGAAAAATGCAGCTGGCACCACTAAGGTCATGGGTTTGATTTCCAGGGAACAGAAACAAATGTGTGTAACTTTGCATAAATACACTGTTGAGTTTGGGGTTTTATACATTTTTGAACAAAGAAATGCAATAAAATGTATTTGATCAAAAAAATGCAGTAAAACAAAAATATTGTGGAAAAGTATTTTAATGTAAAATATTTATTTTCTGTGAATAGGAATTTATTCCTGTGATGCAAAGCTGAATTTTCAGCATCATTACTCCAGTCTTCAGCGTAACATGATCCTTCAGAAATCATTCTATTATGCTGATTTGGTGTTTAAGAAACATTTATTATTATTATTACCAATTTTGAAAAAAGTTCTGCTTAATATTTCTGTGGAATGAATAGAAAGTTTAAAAGAAGAGCATTTACTTGGAATAGAAATCTATAACCAGTGTTGGGGGTAATGCACTACAAGTAACATGAGTTATGTAATAATATTACTTTTTTTCAAGTAACTAGTAAAGTAATGCATTACTTTTGAATTTCTAAGAAAATATCTGAGTTACTTTTTCAAATTTATTGATTGACAAGTCTCCTGTCGGGAAATTGGGAGTAAACATGATGTTACTGTATTCTAGACTAAATGTGAACATGCATTAATTCATCTCACAAAAAACAGTTTCAGTATTCTATGCAAACTCAGAATATGATGCAACCCTGCAATAATTAGATATGTTAAAACGAATATCCTTTATGTATTTAATGCCATTGCTGCTGAGCTTTGATGATGGAATTCAACCATACTAATAAGCAAAAAATACTTAAGATAAACTAACATTTGTGCTTCATTTTTTTTATAGCTGAAGAGAGATCTCCTGCATAAATGTACTTTTCTTTCAGCCTGAGGTGAATTCATTTCACTTTTGGTGTAAAAGGGCTTTTACATTAGCATTGTTTTATATTAAAAACAAAGAAGCAAGCCCTGCCCAGATTTAAAAAGTAACGTAAAAAGTAACATAACGCATTACTTTCCATAAAAAATAACTAAGTAATGTAATTAGTTACTTTTTCAGGGAGTAATGCAAAATTGTAACACATTACTTTTAAAAGTAACTTTCCCCAACACTGTCTATAACATTATAAATGTCTTTACTGACACATTTGAACAATATAATCTGTCCTTGCTCAATAAAAGATTTAATTTATTTAAAAAAAAAATATATATATATATATATATATAAACCCTGAAAAATTCACTATAGGCTATCCAGCTTGAGCCAAGGATTCCAACAACATAAGACACCTGGGCCTGCAACTAATGGTATAGGAGTTATGAGCAATTTCGTACTTTTGATCGCTGTAGCTCCCCCATCAGGCTTATTGGAACAAGCCTTGGTGACGTTGTCGGAGGTGTGAGTACTACCTTCCCTCCAAGATTCAAGTCTCTACGACTTACGATTTGGTCTGCACAGTCAGTTTTACGTGGAAATCGCAGATCTGTGACCATTCTAACAGTTACAATAGAGTTTCAGCACTACGCACTTGAACCCTTAAAAATCTGACCCCAAACTTTTGAAAAAACAGCGAATGAATGAAAGATATGTAATCACTTAGATACAGATGTTGGGATAAGTAAGGAATAATGAGCGGTCAGTGAACATAAAAATATCATTCTCTTATGTGACACAAGAGAGAGCACTGAAACTATTTGCTTGGGTCATTGATTTACTATATAGTTTGATGGTCATTGTACAAACTGCAGCATTCCACAACTAAGCAATCAGAATCAAGCATTCCAGAACACTGTAAAAAATAAATAAATAAAATAAAAGTAATACTACTGATGAGACAAGATAGCTTTTTATTGTCTCATATAGGTAAAGAGTGCATTGGCTCTTTTTCTCCATGGTGCGGCACAGTGACGGTTGGTTGTCTGGACAGTACAATGTGTCACTGATCATGGCCCCGTCTTTAAATTGACCTGATTCCTTCTAATTAGCACACTTTAAGGAAGTGGGAAGAAGAAAAGAGAAAGAAAGAAAGAAAGAGAGAGCGAGACAGGAGGGAGGGAGAAAGGGAAGGAGTGGGAAAAAGAAAAAAAAGTGATCACTGTCTAATTGGTTAAGTGAGTCAGACAGGCCTGTGATGGCGTGTGAATACTGTCTTTGTTACCTAAACTAACTGAACAAGACACACAAAGGTCATTAGTGGACTGGCTTACTCATTACACAAACCCAGCGCCCAACTGGTGGTTAGGGGCATCCTAATTCCTACTGTTAACCTTTATCTTTTCCCTTCTTCTGTCTGACCTTCTTGCTTTTTCTCCCCCAACAGTTTTTGTTTAGTCTGAAATCATGAAATCAAGTGTCTAGTAACTAGTAACCAGTGTTAGAGTGTAACTAGCTAATGGCAGTAATGTAACTACTAAACTACTTTTATTTTTAACTTTTCCAATAACAGTAATAGCTACTTTTTTTTTACAAATAGCTGAGTTTTATTGCATGTGTACACTGTAAAAAAAACGATTTGTTGAGTCAACTTAAAATAATTTGTTACCCGCCTGCCTTAAAAAGTTCTGTCAACACAAAAAAGTTCATTCAACTTAAAATTTTAAAGTAGCTAGGTAATAAGCCCAGCTTTTAAGTTTAACAAACCAAGTTGTTTAACAACTCAACTTAAATATCTAAGTAATCAAATATCTAAGTTTTCGCTTAGTACAACTTAACATTTCAAGTAGACTAAACTTGAGTTGACTGAACTTAAAATTTTAAGGCTGCAGGGTAACAAATTATTTTAAGTTGACTCAACAAATTGTGTATTTTTGTTTTTTACAGTGTAGCTTTTCAGTCAGTCATCCAGTAGATATATGTGTACACTATTATACAAAATTTGGGGGATTCATTTTTAAGGAAATTAATGCTTTTATTAAGCAAGGATGCATTCAATTGATCAAAAGTGACAATAAAGACAATTATAATGTTACAAATGATTTCTATTTCAAATAAATGCTGTTCTTTTAGGCTTTGAATTCATCAAAAAAAAAAACACATTTTTTCTCAAAAAATATTGACATTGATAATCAGAATTGTTTCTTGAGCACCAAATCAATTTTCTGAAGAATCATGTGACACTGAAGACTGGAGTAATGAAAAATTACATTTTAAATATATAAAAATAGAAAACTGTTACTTTAAACTGTAATAATATTTCACAATAGTACTGTTTTTATTGTACTTTTATTGAATAAATGCATGCTTGCTGAGCAGAAGAGCTTTCAAAATCTTTCAGACTCCAGATGTTTGAACAGTAGTATAGCCTCAGTGTTATGTCCTTTTTGTATAGCTTGCAGCTAATAACTTTTCAAAACGGTTAATTGTATTTAAACACTTTTCAATTGTGACCCTGGACCACAAATAATGGTAAATGTTTTGAAATTGAAATGTATGTGAAAGCTGAATAAATAAGCTAATAACACCCGATGTACTCAGTGCTTCATAAGAAGAATGGCGTCTATGCTAATATTAGTCTGTTTCTTTCTTACTCTGAGGTCATCCTAATCACCAGATCCAGTCCGTATCCAGATCAGATGGTCACTGCAGTCCCCCGGATCCAGTCCGTAGCCAGCCCAGACGGTGGATCAGCACCTAGAGACGACCTCTACAGCAGTCAAATACAAAGTCAGCAGAGACCACATCAACTAGATGAGCCACAGAGACAGATCCCCAGTGAAGACCTAGTCACCTAGACGGCCATCGGCACAGGACAACGAGAATCAGATGAGTCCTCTGCGTCTGGCCAGAGGAGAGCTGGCCCCCCAACTGAGCCTGGGTTCCCCCAAGGTTTTTTTCTTCATTCTGTCACCGATGGAGTTTTGGTTCCTTGCCGCTGTCGCCTCTGGCTTGCTTAGTTGGGGACACTTATTTTTCAAACGATATCGAATACTATTTGAACTGAGCTGGATGATGACATCATTGAATTCAATGATGAACTGCCTTTACCTGAAAATTGAGTGTTTACTGTTGCCATTTTGCATTATTGATGCACTATTTCCTATTTAATACTGTACAGCCGCTTTGTCACAATTCTGTATTGTTAACAGCGGTATATAAATATAGGTGACTTAACTTGACTAAGTTAGGATAGGACAATATTTGGCCGAGATATAACTATTTGAAAATCTGGAATCTGAGGGTGCAAAAAAAATTAAAATATTGAGAAAATCGCCTTTAAAGTTGTCCAAATTAAGTTGTTAGCAATGCATATTACTAATCAAAAATTAAGTTTTGATATATTTACGGTAGGAAATTTACTAAATATCTTCATGGAACATGATCTTTACTTAATATCCTATGAAAAATCGATAATTTTGACCCATACAATGTATTGTTGGCTATTGCTACAAATATACCCGTGCTACTTACAACTGGTTTTCTGATCCAAGGTCACAATTATGATTAGCTTGTAGCTTGACAAGTTAAGCATCCCCAAAACGGGCAGTAAAATACAGACAAATGCTGTCAAAACCACTATTTCAGCCCTTATTTGGTATATAGTAATATTTGCATACAGAAACTTTCCATTATTGATTTACATCTGGGTCACAAAGCCTTGCTAATCATGTGTGACTCAAGATTGACCCAAGCTGTGCAGCTTTAGCGAAAGTGTTGAAGACGGGACAATTAAGCAATGGACCAGAAGATTAAGACTCAGTCAGAACTATTCCTTGATTAACCTGTGAGTCTGACTTACCATGTTTTCTTATGTTGCAATATAAAAAATAAATATAAAAAGTATATGTTTGTTATATATTGATAATAGTAGATATTTAAAGGGAGATATTTAAAATATATGTGCAAATATAAAAACTTTTTTTTGTCTATACAATTAAAGGGTCCAGTATTTCATGGATCCTAAGCCTTCTTTAAAATATCTTCTTTTGTGTTCAACAGAAGAAAGAAAGTCATGAGGATGACATGAGGGTGAGTAAATAATGACTAAACTATTGAAAACTATTTCAAACGGTCTATTTAACTTTTAAAACTAGCTTTGTATGGATGGCACGTGGCTTATTTGCATATAAACGCATACATAATTACAAAGGAAGGCTAATAGACGTTTAACGATATTTATAAAATGCCTCTGACCATGTGCATCCCCTAGTAATCTTTAATCCTAAACTGTTATTCATAACGGCGAGTACACTTACATTGTTTACGCTTTTGACAGATTTGTAACGTGTCTTGTGCGCTGCGTGGCGTGGCCTCACTTCAGACGTGAGATTACCACAAGACTATAAAGCTCTAAGAAGACCAAAAAAACTCCCAGACTTACAGACATCAGAGATCATTAGTGGTCTTGACTAATTTACAAAACTTTAATCCCACCACGACCCATTGTTTACATCACTGAATTAGGTTAATCTACAAGGAGGGCTATTTGCATAAATGTGCATTTTTGAATAATTAGTGGGCCAGAGGCGGTGAATGGGGTGTGATGGAGGGGGTGACGCGTGGCCAGACAATTGTTGCCCCCTTATCTAGCATAAACAATGGACCAGCTAAACAATTAAAAACAAACTCGGGTCTGGTGTTTATAGGGCATTGTTGAAGATGACCCAGGACATAATCACTGTCTGGATACAGAATTATAGCAATTACTGCTATCATTTACAATGTGCCATGCAAACACACAAGATTCAAATTATGAAACAGTTCCTTTCCCATCTGCCAAATTGCCTTGTCTTTAAACAATTAAAGCTTTTGTTGATTCTGTTGAAGGGTATATTAATGCATTTCTTGTATGTTTAATGACACACTTAAAAGGATTGTCCACACAAAAATAAAAATTCTGTCATCTTTTACTGACTCTCATGTCATTTCAAACCCATATGACTTTTTTTCTGTTGTGGAACATAAAAGAAGATATTTTGAAGATTGTTGGTAACTATACAGTTTCAGTTCCCATTGACACCGATGGAAACCAAAATTTTGGTTGTCAGCGTTTTTCAAAATAATTTTTTGCTCAACAGAAGAAAGAAAGTCATATGGGTTTGGAACAACATGAAGAGTAAATGATGACATTTTTTTGGGGGGGCGGTGAGCGATCCCCTTTTGTTTAGTTTACTCACCCTGTGTACACTACCAGTCAAAAGTTTTTGAACACTAAGATTTTTAATATTTTTTAAATAAGTCTCTTCTGTTCACCAAGCCTGCATTTATTTGATCCAAAATACAGCAAAAGAAGTAATATTGTGAAATATTTTTACTATTTTAAATAACTGCGTTCTATTTGAAAATATTTTAAAATGTAATTTTTTTCTGTGATTTCAGTGTTACATGATCCTTCAAAAATCATCCTAATATGCTGATTTGCTGTTCAAGAAGCATTTATTGTTAGTAGTAGTAGTATTTAAAATGTTATATATATATTAATACTTTTATTCAGCAAGGATGATTTAAATTGATCAAAAGTGATGATAAAAACATTTATAATGTTACAAAAGATTTCTATTTTATATAAATGCTGTTCTTCTGAACTTTCTATTCATCAGAGAAACCTGAAAAAAATTTTACACAGCTGTTTTCAACATAATAATAATAATAATAATAATAATAATAATAAATGTTTTTGAGCAGCAAATAAGAATATTAGAATGATTTCTGAAGGATCATGTGACTGGAGTAATGAAGCTTTGAAATCACAGGAATAAATTACATTTTTAAATATATTCAAATAGAAAACAGTTATTTTAAATTGTAAAAATATTTCTAAATTTTGCTGTTTTTGCTGTATTTGGATCTGTATTTTGGATTTGGATAAATGCAGGCTTGGTGAAAAACATTAAAAATCTTACTGTTTAAAAGCTTTTGACTGGTAGTGTCTTTTTTATGTTGAAGACAAACTAAAAAGACACTCAATAGTATTTGACCCTATTGGTAACTATAATAACTAGCAGCTTGTTAGCATGCATATTTCTAGCATATTAGCTGTTTATTAGTACTTGTAAAGCAAAAGTAATGCCTTATTCTGCATATTTTAGATCCCTTAATGCAACTCTATGTCTAAACTTAACAACTAATAAGCAGCAAGTTAGGAGTTTATTGAGACAGTAGTTGTACTTATTGTAAGAATTGGTCCCCAAACTGAAGTGTGAAAAAAACTATTAATGAAACCCCTAAAATCTGCAACATTTTCTGAATTTAGTCACATTGGACTTTACTAACCAACATTGTAGTGTTACCCAGCATAGCTGGACAAAAATCCATTTTAAAGCAGCAGTTTAGCTTAATTTGGAGTGTCTTCCCAAGGGGCAAATTCACATAATATAAGTGATTCATAGCTTTAACTGACTGGCCAATTTCTCTTTGCTTTTGAGTGTAACTGATCAGATGACCTCTGATATCCCTTCTGTGTCTGTGTGTGAATATGAGTGTGTGTGTGCAGAAGGTTTTTAATTAACCCGGCTCCCTTAGTCCCAGGTGGGCTCTTCCGTGCTTTTGTACTTATTCCCCAGAGAGGGAGAAAACAGCGTCCTAACGCCTCACACGCTCTCTGCAGCACACGTCCTCGCACAATGCATCTATTTGAACGTGTGAGTGGTTCTGCATTAGTTATTTAACTTTATTGCTCTCAGTGGTTGGTAACAGATTCTAAAGATGTTTGTCAGCTGCAAGAAACACATTTAATACTGATTAACAAGTCATAAGGCTTTCAGTACCTTATCTGTCAAGCACTGATTCAAATTTTACTGTTTACTGTTTACTGTTATTAATTCTGTATGAAACAAAATTGATACTTTTCAAAAGAGTATAATCAATTTCTTTACAGCATGTTTGAACCTTGCAGGATTAGGTGGCTCATACACTCTTAAAAATAAAGGTGCTTCATGATGCCATAGAAGAACCTATTTTGTCTAAATGGTCCCATAAAGTACCTTTAATATCTGAAGAACCTCTCTGTTTCACAAAAGGTACTTTGTGGCGAATTAAAGTTCTTCAGATTATAAAAAGGTAAGAAAGAGATTGTTCTTTAAAGAACCTTTGACTGAATGGTTCTTTGTGGGACCAAAAAATGGTTCTTCTATGGCACCACTGTGAAGCACCTTTGTGTACACTCTTGAAAATAAAGGTTTCAGAAGCGTGTTTGATGCCATAGAAGAACCATTTTTGGCTCCCTAAAGAACCTCTCAGTGAACAGTTCTTAAAAGAACCATTTTGAAGAACATTTTAAGAATCTAAAGAACCTTTTCTGCATTTGAAAGGTTCCATGGATGTTCAAGGTTCTTTGTGGAACCATCAATGCCAGTATAGAACCTTTATTTTTAAGAGTATAACACTGGATTTTTTCACCCAGAAAACTGGACTTACTGGAAAGATCCAATGAAAATAGACATTGGGCGCAGACGAGCCATTATTAGAGTGAATTTAAGGATAGTGAAGCAACAAAAGGCAAACCAATTTTGAAAACAGAGAAAATGAATTACTAAATCTCATAGATTTGTGCATCAACAGATAAGCTGCCAGCAGAGCTAAGAATGCAAAAACCTAATCTCAACGTAAATTATTTACCACTCGAGGATGAATGCTACTCTGGTGTGATTACAATTCACAGCATTAATGTGGCATACGTTCCAGAAAAATGCTCAGCAGCTTACAAAATATTACCCCGTCAAAATGCAAATCGTTGCCCTTAGTAAGTTCGAAATTTTGTGCACGAATGCTGTTAAGCCTGTTCTCCTCTAATACAGCAAAATGATTATCTGGCTGGTCTCCCTTTGCATGTTTGAAAGCAGCCGAATGGACATCTGCATCGGTTTTTCATTATTATTATTATTACATAAAAGATTATATAGGGTTGGGATGGGGGCATTTCATTTTGCTTACAATTAATATACGCTTCATTTTGTCCTGGTTTGGGACAAATAGGATGCTGGGTTACAGCTTGTTTGCTGTTTTGGGATGAAGCTTGACCTTGACGGTGCAGCTTTCTTCTGACTGAATTTCTTAGACTACTAAGTGATCCTAGCGGCGCATTTGTGGAACATTAAACAAGTTGTCCGGAGGGATCATCCAGTGTTGTTGAAAAGCAATGAGAGGGCAGTTGTTGTGTCGAGTTTAAGTAGCGGTGTGTCATGTTCTTGATGATTACAAATCAGCTGGGATCTTAATAGATTGGGTGAAACATCTGGAGATCTAATGGCCCAGATGTTTGCACAACAAACGCATAAGACCTCCGACCCTTTGAACACACACACACAGCTACCCAAGAATTGGGGATTTGGATTTAGATTTGAACATCTGCCCAATGTTGTAAAGTGACAAAAAGCATCCTTGACATTATTAGGTTTTTGAGAAATCTTGTTTCTCTAAAGCCATTCAAGGAAATATTTAAGGTCCTGTGGTCCTTATTTGACATTGAAAAAATGTACTCAGAAATTGCTAGTTAACTGTACAAATGATTAAGAAACTGCAAATAACGCATTAAATTAAATGTGAAATTTTAAACAGAGTGTGTATTTACGTGCAAATAGCCTGCCTTGTTGACAGAGGCTATTTGCACTAACTCCGCCCACCACAGTTTGATTGGGCACGTCCCTGTGGCATAAATGACAAGGCGAATGATGTAGTCTTTTTTGACGTGATCGACCCGAGTTCGAATCCTAACTTTTTTCTCCCTTTCCAAATCTTTATATCACGTCAGAAATGCATTTATTTTCAATAAAAATGAAGGAAATAATCAAAAAGTTGAAAAGAAGGTATTGGTTAAGGTTGGGGTAGGTGTAGGAAGGGCTTTACTGTCCCAATAAGATGGCATCCATTTAATAATTAGAATTAAAATGATTATTTCCATCCAATATGTTATTATTGCATACTGATTTATAATGTACTACAATACTGAGGTGCAGATAATTGCTACTATTTGGATAAGTAGTATAATAGCAGAAAATCCTGCTATTTTAACATAGTGTAAATAAAATCTGTTGCTATTTGTGTAAATAGCATCTATCACTAAGAAAATCTGCTATTTTCACTTAGTGTAAATAGCATCTAATTGCTTTTTGCACTTAGTGTAAATAGCCTATATCGTTATTTACACATAGTGCAAATAACCACTGCCCAACGCCCTTGGGAAAAAAGCATTTTTTGCACTGCATTTAAAACATTTGTCCTTGGAGGGAAAAAAATCCTTTTTACCTCGTTTAACTTATAAAATCTAATTTTCCCCCCATCATATTAAATGTAAAATCTGTATGAAATCCTATTGCTTAATAGCCATTCTGCTGGCAGCTAGTTTCTTTTAGGTGGGTGGGCGGTGGTTGCGCGCTGCTGCTATTCCCAGTGGCGAGATCCTGCTCAGAATTAGGGCACGTGGCATGTCTATTAGTCAAACAAGCTCCATGTGCCGGGCGCCACGGCCAGAGAAAATTAGAGCAAAGAGCGATTTTTTGATGTTACGCTCTTTAAGAGATTAATAATCTTGGCGGTGGAGAATCGGCTGGAAATCTTCTCTGGAAAATAATGAGCGGAGAAACATTTACTGATTAGTTTAATCCAGGATTATCCTATCTGATGACACCATGAAACCCAGCCTTGTAATCTGGCCCTTAAAATAACATAATTTATTTCCTCGCTTTACCGCAAGCGCAGTTTAAGTGTGTTGTTCGCTTCAGTTACTTAGCGCCACGATTTCTATAGAAGGATTTGTTTTATTTGTATGTTTCCGTTGAATTGTGTTTGTTCCGGGCTGCCTAAAAACAAAACAGGACCAGAAATCAACAGTCAAGTTTTTGTTTACTCTGCAAGATGCGTTACTGAAATGGTTTCGGAATTATTTAACAGATATTGTTTTTTTGCAGTTTACGAGGCTGTTTGTTGAGTGTTAAAATGCAACCTGTTTGCCACTAGATATATGAAGTAAGGAATCAAAATGTATAGCCTAATTAACAGGATAAATAGATAAGGGCTTGCGTATGACAAACGCAATTTTTGTACATTTCATAATATAATGTGTAATAATGGCTGCAAATAAAATAAATTTAATAAATAAATAAATTCCTTCATAAGAACATTTTAGAATTTTGTTAATTGACTTGAGAAAGTCAGTTAAGTTAAATTAGTTAAAGTTAAGTGAAGTTTAAGACCTATACAGTCGTGCATTGTGTTCGTAATTCGCTCTAAGTTCTTACAAAATTGCAACGTGTTTGCCAGTAGATATGGAGTATTAAGGAATCACAATGTATAATTAACAAGATGATAGATAGATAGATAGATAGATAGATATAAGCTTGCGTTTAAAAGGAGAAAACTTTCAGGAAATAAAGCAGTGTTCACAATAACGAAACGAAATTTTTGTACATTTCATAATGTAATGTGAAATAATGGCTATAAATAAAATATATAAATATATAAATAAATAAATTCCATTATAAGAACGTTGAAATTTTATTTGATAAATGGTTTGTGCATTATGTTCGTAATTACAACACAATACCAACCAAATATTGTTGCTGCTGCAATAATAATAATAATAATAATAATAGGTATAATAATAATAATAATAATAATTATTATTATTATTATTATTATTATTATTACAGAGGAAGAAGAAGAAGAAAATAACAAACGTAGGCCTAATAGCCAAAGATAATTATTCAGCGTGATCACTAATGATCTCTTTCCTCCTTTTCTCCCGTATGATTACATTTAGTTTTATTTAACGTTATTTTACATTAGGCTACAGTTATGAGGATTATGCAGAGCAGCTCTCTTAACTGCCAGTTAAAAAGCTGGAGGACATCCTGGTGGAAACGGGCCCTAAAAGCAGATTTTACAAAGTCGAGCTCTTTATATGACAGATTAATGTTGTAAACGAATTTAATGGACTTCATTTAATTATCCCATGTAAGACGATTTCTCTAATTGCTTCTTTTTGAAACATACTGCCTGAGATGTTTCCTGTTTTTTCCTCCCGTTATTGAAACACCTGGGATGGCCTCTGCTACTGTACATCATTTCGCAAAATCTTATTACGCTCAAAGTTTTCCCTCATTGCCTACGTAATAATTCAGTGGATGAAATGGATCACATAAAGACATTTATGTTTTTTATTCCAGGAGGCTTGTTTGTCCAGACAGACAATTTGTGGAAGGTGGGAATAGGCTTGTCAATCATATCGCATGTTGCGAAATAATAATAATAATAATAATAATAATAAAATAAATGCACATTAGTAGCAGTTTATTGTCAAAAGTTGATAAGCTGTTAGTATAATTAAATGCAAGATGTACGTTGTTATTGATTTAGATTTATCGGTATTAAAACAACATTTACGTTTAAATATACGACAGGCTAATTGCGTCGTAATGCAGATACATCACATGTTTTTATATTATATAGATTTATATTGTAATTATAATATTTGCAAGTTTTATATACATGTAAAATCACTAGTTCAGAAAAAAATATGTTATGGACTTTAATGTCTTTAATGCTGCCATTGTTGTTTTTGTTTTGCCAAGAACACTATAGCCTAAAGGACAGTATTCATTATGAAAATAACTGGCACGTTTTGATATACAGAGTGCATTTTAAGGCAGCGAAATCTTTTTTTTTTAACAGCAAAGCGGTAATTTGAGAATACACTTATATTTACAATCAAACTATATGTATAGTCCAGTGCAAGCTTGGCAGTAAGATTTAGGTTTGTAATTTAAACGAATAATTAAGAATTTACAGAAATTGCGTTTTTCTTCATTTCTTTCTTGTATTACAGAGAATATATTTTCTGTCTCCGTAGTAATTAGAAATTATTATAGTAGGCCAAAGTAGTAGCCTGATTTAGGCATTATTAAAAATTAGATATCGAATAATAAAGCAATATCCCGAAAGGCTAGATACTCACTAAAATTTTGAATATTGATCTCGTTTTGGTTTCTCGTTTCTAATTAATTCAATTCTGACTCCAAATGAAATGTCACGTTTTAAATATTTTGAATAACCCACAAATCGTCGCGAATGAGTGAAATCTTCCATCTAAAGGGAAAAAACTACTTAGGACCAATTCAGATAGGGGAGGAAAATCCTTATCGGATTAAAGGGAAAATTGGTGGCAATTAATCCTTTGTGATTGAAAAAGGGAAACGCCTCCTCACGGTAGACATATCTGATGTTAAATCTGATTGGACAGTGCGACGATCTGCTGGATTGGACAGACGGATAAATTGTCCCGCCAGACCGCGTAACCGTCCCACCAGCCTGACCTCCTCAGAGAGAAAGTGAATTAAACTGCCACAATGACGGGAAGAGAAGAGGCTATAGACGAGAAACCTAAGGTTAAACTGTACCCCTCATTCGGAATCGACAAAGCACGTCTTAATGGATCTGGATTTAGGTCCAAAGGGTTTGCAATCACAGACCTACTCGGTTTGGAGACGGAACTTCAGCCGCATCAGTCCGGTCCTGGCGTAGGGGCCAATGGAGAGGGGCAGAGCGCGGCGGTCGGAGGATTTGCTTTCCCGGGAGGATCTTTGCCGCTCGGCTTGGGTTTTCTCTGCAGTTTGGCGGCTCAACAACCTCCCGGGGCCCCGTGTTTTCTACCGAGCCACATCCCGCTTTTGCAGTCACGGACAGAGAGCCACTTCATGCAGAATTTGGAACAGCAACGGGATGCCTATTCCGGTACGAATCACTTTTTTCTTATTTGATCAATGAATGAGACGAAGAGCTTTTCACAGAAGTTGGTGCTGAAGCGATTTGCAATGGAAACTTTTTAATTAACGAATAATTTTGTGATTTTGTTTACTAGTTTGAAATAATAATATTCTTTAAAAAATACGCTTTAAAAACTCATTTTTTACTTGAATAAAACCGGTTAACGTGAAGTTATATTGTGTACATTTTTATATTATTATTTTATTTTATATATTTTTTATTTATTAATTTCATGCATTGTGTTCCCCTAACCCAACATATGAATTCTATGTTGAATCTATCAAAAATTGTATTTTTTTATTAACATTTTTTTTTAAATTATAGATGATGATTGTCTTTCCGGGGATCGCAATGATGGGAAAAACTCAGGGAACTCACAAAAGAGAAAGAAACGAAGGCACAGGTATGTAGCTAATGAAATGAAATGTTGCATTAAATGTTTAATCTGTAAGGATCTAGTGAACCAAAATGATCTCGTTTTGATTTTCAGGACTGTTTTCACCTCGCATCAGCTCGAAGAGCTGGAGAAAGCCTTCCATGAAGCGCACTATCCAGATGTTTATGCAAGAGAAATGCTGGCTATGAAGACAGAGCTGCCAGAGGACAGAATACAGGTAGGTTGCTTTTAATTTTCACCCTCTCTTTTTCTTTCTTGTTCCTTGATAGCTCATATTTATGTTTGGTTTTGCCCAGGTATGGTTTCAAAACCGGCGTGCCAAGTGGAGGAAAAGGGAGAAGTGCTGGGGCCGCAGCAGCGTCATGGCTGAATATGGGCTGTATGGTGCCATGGTCCGTCACTCCATTCCACTTCCAGAATCCATCATCAACTCGGCCAAGAACGGCATGATGGGCTCCTGCGCTCCCTGGCTTCTAGGTGAGCCAGCAGGTGGTTTTTCTTTAGTACTCAAAGACTCAAATATGTATTTGATCACTTGAATACATAGCTGAGGTGTCTTGTGAATGTCTGTCTGGTGTTGCCCATATTTTACACTTAAACGTATAGACTTAAATGTACTTAAATCGGGCTTAAAACAGACCCAGGGTCAGGATAAGTTTTTTAATTGCATCTGCATTTCATTCTTTCAGGAATGCATAAAAAGTCTCTGGAAATTTCGAAAAAGGCTCCCGGCACACCTGAATCAACACACTCGGATTCGTATTTGGAGGAACACAAAGGGAAAGACAGCGACACGACATGGTCGAGTGGAGCCAATGGAGCAGACGACTCGGAAGACATGGCAATAGATTTGTCCAGCACTTCAAAACAAGAGAGCAAAAGCACTTTGAAAAGATCACCAGTTCGCACAGAAGACAGCAGTGATTCTGAGACTGAGAGTTAAATATGCAAGTGAATATGGACAATTTTAAACACCATGCACGGTATAAAGAAACAAAAAGACTTTGGTTTATACACTATCTCACCTTTTGACAATGGTTTTGTTTGTCAGCTTCCCTATGGATTTTTTTGTTGTTGTCTGTCAAATATTTGAATACTAGAGACTGTTTTATTCTAAATTATGTCATCTTTCATGTGTAAAAATGATTCATGTAAAAAGTGTTAAATAATATGTTTTATGTTATGTTCATGAGAGACATTTTCTTTTTCTCTTTCAAAAAAATCTCACTGCAGGGTGACCACTTGTTCACCACTATTGTGAATGTCATAATAGTTTCCTATTGTAATACGGTATGTGTCTGGAGAACAGAAAGTCTCCAGAAAATTTCTAAAGCACTTTACCTGCTGCGATGATGAATGTTTTGCATCGATCAATGTCATCAACAGAGCAATATAATACCTGCAAAAACAAGTCCACATCATGACAAAAATTAAAACATATTTTATGCTTTTGATTCCTGCCTTCTGTTTCTTTATTGTTTCGGCAAACAAGATGTTACAGAAAATTACCTTGACTTGTCACATTGAAGGAAGAAGTGTAAGAAATTGGCTCTCATCATTGGTCCCAGTCTTTTTGCTGTCAAAGACATGAGAAAGATATACAGATGTCTTCCAGTATAGATACTGCTGATCCATTAGATGGTGTGTTAACACCTCTACCATCTGGAAAAAAGGGTATTTAAGCCAAACAACAACAAGGTTAAGCAGTTTGTTTCCCAGAAACTGTCAGACTGCTCAAAAACCCAATCATCTTTAATTCATGTCAGCTTGCTTTTATGATCCATGCCCAGATATTTTCATTTAAACAACCTCAGCTCTCCAGATATGTTATGCAAGAACATCACATGCAGATCTACAAAATCATGTTAATTTTTTAATTCTATTCTAAACAGTTGTTATTTACATCTCTGTTTAAATCACCATGTTTAATGGAAACCGATAAACACAGTGTTTTGTTATATTATCATATTTTGTTTAGCATTATTCATTAAAATCACTTCATTATCCAATTGTTTAATGCAAAGGTTTAGCTCTTATACCAAAGCATAATTGTCATAATTCATATTCTATCATATCACGCAAATGTCTTTGCTTTAAAAACAACGTTTTACAGTTCAGCAACTTTTGAATAGTTTTGTAAACAGAAATAGTTGTAAACAAAATAATTAATAGACATTATTATTATTATTATATGTACTGGCGTGTTATAAAAGTATCCACCTTATTTTGCAACGCGGAAATAAGTTATTTTCTATGAATGTGCTTGACTTCCGATTCAAAAGTCGGAAGTAAACAACTGGAAGAACAAGTGAAAAAATCGTAAACGCGTTTGCGCTACATTACGATAATACATTTAAATAAATGATAACAAATACCAGTTAGCAATATCAAGCTTATCCTATGATAAGGTTTTTGTACAGTTTAAATATTTGGAATTGCAATTGGCCGCGCGGCTCTTACCTTAAAAATAAGGTGGATAAGGTTTCTAAGAAATTTGTTGTCATTTGGCAATGGGTATATAAACAATTTGATGGTATCTATTGTTTTTCAAAGGTAATCTCAATAATATGACATTAGGAAAAGTAATTGTTTTGTTAGGGGTTTACAGAGAATAATAGAAAAACAGATTAGCAGAGGAGAGGGACATGAAAACAGAGATTAAAAACACTTCAGCCTGAGACAAGCTCAGGACCTAGGAATTAAATTATTAAAATATTATCAATCACTGCTGATCCCAATAATCTTTCGTGCCAACTGCCCTTAACAAAATAACAATTATAGATGATGGGTCCTTTTTAAACTATTATGTACAGGGTTAGACAGGAACATAATCCTGCCTGTTATTGGAAATGGCCATTAATGAAAAACTAAATTAAATAACCTGATTTTAGGACGAACCCAAGAAGAGTTACATAAACATCTGTAAGCACAGTGTGACTTTATGACAGGGTGTGATTGTTGTTGGCTCCCCTCCCCCCCAACAGTAGCCTCGGTTACTTTTTGAATAATTTTGTAAAGTGCAACATCTGACAGCATTGCTATAAACGACAGACCGCTGAATGACCAATCAGAGTAAAGTATTCCAGAGAGCCGCATAATAAATGACTATAACAACATCCACGTGTTAGCATTCCAAGAGATTTCAAAACACAAAATAATAATAATAATAATAATTAGGTTTAACCAACTTTAACCCCACGCAGGAGATTTTCAGATGCTTCTGAGCCAAGCACCCGTTGTAAAAATTAGCCATGTTTGTTGTATTGTGTGCGTGTGTTTGTTTGAGGGATAGAAGGATTGGCAGAGACTAAAGCTGTGATGTTTATGATAATGATGAAGAGAAAATATTATGTCCACTGCTAATTTGTAAGTAGCTTAGTAGCGCTGAGAGCTCCAAACATGCAGATGTGCATTTGGCACACAGCAGTCTTTTGGCAAGCCTTGTGGAATCACTGAACAAAGCTGATTTGGTTCAGTGCTTCGCTGACAAAGTTGACATGATGAAGCGAGACCAGTTGGCATTTTAATGCATAACTAAAGCACAGGCTCTAGTACATCATCTGTGCCTACTCACCTCAACTGATAAACAAATAGACTAAACTTCTGTAATAATATTTTGTTTTTGCGACCAAAGGCAGTGAGATGCACAATGCCTATGAAGGTTTACTATGCAATAACTGGTGATGTTTTGATCGTTTAGTGCTTCCATCTAGTGGCCATATGAAAGAAGACGGCAAGCTGTAATAAATCAAATAAATCTTAGAACGTGTATGTAATATATTATGTGTTAAATATACAATAAAATTCACAATTATATTATATACAAATAATATAATAATATATTTTAAAATAATTATATATATAAATAATAAATTTATTAAATATATAATAATAATAATAATAATAATTATTATTATTATTATTATTAAAAATATTGTGTTAAAATTATCTTACTGAACCTATATAATATAATAATGAAAATATAAAAATAATAATAATAAAATATAACAGAAAATGATATATAAAAGATAGAAAGATAAAATACATGTAAAAATATAAATATATATTTATAAATAAATATATAAATAAAAACAAAATCATAAATCATAGCTGCAATACATCAAATAAATTAGAATAAAACCCTTTACTTCATAATCTGTATAATATATAACGAATTAAATATTGTACAATAAAATGATAAATTATATTATATATACATAATATAATAATATATTATAAAAAATATCATAAAATGATAATAAAATAATTGTTATATACAAACTAAATAATATAGTAAATAATATTTTTAAATAAATTAAATTTGTTTCTGATCCTATATTATAATAATATAATATAATATAATATAATATAATATAATAATATTTAATAAAAATACTAAAAATTATTCAGTCTAAGGGAACAATTAGCCTATATGAATTACATATATCACATGAAAGTATCTCTGAACAGACGTGGTATGAAAGATATAAACACAAAACCACACAAACAAGCAGATTATTTTCAGCAAGTAAACATGCAACTTACACACCATAGTGAAGTGGAGCCCACCACAGATGATGCAGCCAGTAATTCTGTCTGATATGTTGTTTATTGGGATTAGCTCTAATTTGCGATTAGCACACAGAACATCTGCATCCTGCATCAAAAATGAATTACAGTAATCCCTCACCACCCATCCACTAAACACTCTGCCCTTCCAGTCCCCTTTCTTTTCTGCTTAGTACATTTGGGGCTATATTTACATGCATTCATTTGGCAGGTGTTTTTAATCACTTCATAGCGTATTTATTTACCATTTTCTGGTATATTTATTACATACACACACCTAGTGCAGGATATATGAATACCTCTTATTAGTTAACAATGTCCAATGACCCAATTCCTTCAAAAAGAGAGGTGTGCAGGTCCATCTGATTTTTTAATGAAGAGAAGCGTCTGTGTTAGTGATGGGTCGTTCTTGAACGATTCGTTCATTTTGAACGAATCTTTAATGTGACTCGGGACGAACGAGTCGTCTCGGGGAGTGATTCGTTCAGTCGCGCATGCGCAACATCCTATTAGGTTCTGTACTGGAATTAGTTCACCTGTTTTAGAGTCTTCTAAACGAGTTTAGTTCATCTTATGGGGCTGTCACGTGATGAACGAACGACTCAAACCCGAGGACTCGAGAGATGAACTAATCAATTCTCTTTCCGGCTCAGACTGCATAGGTTAACATTACGGGGATGTCACGTGATGAACGAACGACTCAAACCCGAGGACTCGAGAGATGAACTAATCAATTCTCTTTCCGGCTCAGACTGCATAGGTTAACGTTACAGGGCTGTCACGTGATGAACGAACGACTCAAACCCGAGGACTCGAGAGATGAACTAATCAATTCTCTTTCTGGCTCAGAATACGTTGGTTAAGCTTATTGGGCTGTCACGTGATGAATGAACGACTCAAACCCGAAAACTTGTCAGATAAGAGGTGTGGTGAGCTAATAATAGACTAAAGACCCAGGTAAACAATGAATTAATATTTTCTGTTTCTTATAGCATTATAGTTTTGTTTCGTTTGAAGTGTGATCAATGTTTTGTAAGCAGTAGATGTGTTAGCGAGGTAAAACGTAACATTTTAATTATATTTTGTTAAAATGAACGAAATGAACGAAATGACTCGAAAAAAGATTCGTTCATTTTGCTGAACGAGACTCAAAGGTCCGAGTCGGTAAAATGATCCGAACTTCCCATCACTAGTCTGTGTGCCAATGGATTAATTTAATACAAAAAAGACTTGAATTTATAATTAATAAATTATTATTTAAAGTCATGGTAATTCTGAATAAAGTCTAAATAATACGCATCCTGAACCTTAAAGAACGAATCGTCCCACACATTGTTTTATTTTGGTATTTGAGCACAGGTCCATGACAGGTTTCAAGGACTTTTATTTTGAAGTAAACTCCCCTCATGTCCGCTCTCTCATCGTTGCTTCCTTCACATCCTCAGGCGGAGAAAAGAAGCGGAGATCTGATGGCTTTGAAAAGGATCCAGAAGGTAATATTTTTTTTATTTCTAAACAGAATACATCTCTTGAAAGTAGAATAGCATTTCGGCGATCCAAAGGATCTACACATGGCCGATACAGTAAACCACCTCTCGGTCCGCATTACTATATAAAGTCAGAAGGTTAGAAGAATTTATTTTTCGGCCAGATGAAAAGAGCTTGATGTCGAGAACAAAGCGGACTGAAGTCCCATAGGACATCAAAAATATTACATTATGATTGTAGTAGGTATGCCATTGCATTGATTTAGATTGTCGACGGACGTTTTAGCAGCTCTAAGTAAAAAGGTTATCCTTATTTAAACATTAGGTATTTCATTAAATAATTCAATATGTATAATACATTATGCAGTATAATGTGAAAGTCACAATAACACGGATATATATATATATATATTTGTGTGTATATATATATATATATATATATATATATACACACACACACACACACACACGCACATATGTATAATGTGTGTATACATGTATGTGTATGTGTATGTGTATGTATGTGTATGTATGTGTATGTATGTGTATGTGTGTGTGTGTGTGTGTATGTGTGTGTGTTAAATGTAAATGTAAATAAAACAGTTTTTTTTTTTTAAATAAGACTATCAATTGAAGCTGAAGTACATTTACTAAAACTAGAGATGAAAAAAGCAACTAATAAAATTACTAAAGCATGTAACAAAGTTTACTAAACAAGTATAAATGGAACATTTAAATTGAAAATAAACAATAAGCTATTAAATACTATAAAACACATTCTTTATGATAAAACCTTGCATTTATAAAACAGGATAAATGTTTTTAAATCTTTTTTTCCACTCTGAACTGTCAGCAACATGCAAGTCTGTTTTTGAAGCATAGAAATTTACATGTGCATTTCTACTATATTTGTAGGAGCTACAGGACTTGCAACGGGATCCACCCTCGCAGTGCTCAGCTGGACCACTTGGAGATGACTGTAAGTGTGTCCTCTAACTATATACTTAATACTGGCCTTTAATACTTTGACAGGACGATTTACTCAAAATATTATATTTGCACTTTCAGTGTTTCACTGGCAGGCGACAATAATGGGTCCAGTAAGTACACATAAATAATTCCAGGTTAATGTTTATTTTATAAAATTAGTTTCTGGCTCAGTAAAAAAAAAGGAATTTACTTCTGTCACACACAAATGCTCTCTTTTTATCTCCCCCCAGAGTGATAGTCCATATCAGGGAGGGGTTTTCTTCCTCACAATCCACTTCCCGACTGATTATCCCTTTAAACCACCAAAGGTGAGTGGAGAGCTACATCTGTTCTTATGTCTTCCACAAATTATTTGTTGTAGATATTTGACACTCTGTTGCTGACAGGTTGCCTTTACAACAAAAATCTACCACCCAAATATCAACAGTAATGGAAGCATCTGTTTGGACATTCTGCGCTCCCAGTGGTCACCTGCCCTTACGGTATCCAAAGGTTAGAGAGCACAACTATGGTCTTTTCATCATAAATGGGCCATTCTACTGAACTGGTTTACAGTTGGAAATGTCAGATTTTATGTATTTTGTATGTATGCAAATTATATAATATCCAAGGTACACATTACTAGTAACTGCACAGTTAATTCTCATATTGTATTTTCAGAAAGGTTTGGAATATTTGTCCTCTCCCCAAATTTGCCACTACCAAAACACAGTAATATATAATTTAATAAGAATGGTTATACTGACCTGTTAAGATTTTGCTTACATCTTTCTTTTAAATATATATATATTTTTTTTTTATTAAAAAGAATTTAGAGGTAAATCAATAATAAGTGTGATTTATGAGATTTGTTGTATTTTGAATCCAAGTTTTCCTTGTAAAAGGCAAAAAGTTGATCATACTGATTTTTAATGTTAAGGATTCATAAGTTAAAATACATATTGAACCAAACACTATTATAACATCGTAGTTAATAATTTAGTGTACTTTATTTTTGACAAAACATCCCATGTTTCGGTCGTGACACCACATTTTCGGTAGTGACAGTAATGTTTAGGTAGCGACCACATCACATCACATCACAGAATTTTAACTCGCATACTAAAACTACTAAAATACAACAAAAATGCATAACTGTACTAAAATTGTATTTATTCCCTGTAAATAAAGAATTATGTATTCCCTTTTGTCACTACCGAAACAGTGATGACATGTTTTAGTTGTGACCGTTTTGGTGACAATTTTAGGGAATAACACTCAATAAAAAGAGGATGTCACTACCGAAACTTCACTACATGTTTCGGTAGTGACAATTTTAGATACTTTTGAGCCTACCTCAAAGATGCTAATCAGCCCATGGTTAGCTAGCACAGTTCTACATTTATATGTACACATATAAAAACGAAATGTTATGGAATAACATTCAAAAAAGTGTGCTTAATTGCAGAAAAATGTGTTCGTAGTGACGTTCACTAAAGTTGCACACAGATTTTTTAGACTTTTGAACACATTTACCTTAAAATGATGGGACCTATCTACTCACACCTTGTAGCTATGAGAGAGTGACACATGAATATATAGTTTAAGTAGTTTAAATCAGTCTCACTTTTTGGTAGTGATAAAAAATGCAGGACACTTTTTTTTTTTTACATGAATTGTTAATGATTTACACAGGAAATATAAAACAATTTTTTAAAAATCAAAAACTTGGAACAATGGAATAAAATGTTTTTTTTTTTTTAATCAATATTGTTTTCATAAGTTGAAATTTAGGGGTTAGGGTTTGAGACAGCCACCTCCCAATTGAAAGTACCCAATGAACGATGATTTTATATATATTAAGCTTATGGATATTTTAAATATTATTGTGGGTTTTAATAGATAATAGAAGTATCTTAGTAAACATCTAAGATTTGAATTCGTAAATGATTTTTAAATGCGTTTTTGCTTGTGGGACAGCAGTTTGCACCAATTCTGTAGAATGGCCCAAACATGCAATTAGATTACGTCTAGATCCCAATAAAGGGAATAATCCAGTATATGGATGTGGAATTGACGTGCAAAGAGTATAAAACTTTACCTGAATAGATGGAGCTCAGCATTAAGGCACATAAAGTGACTTTATTTCACTCAATATGAGCAATATTCATGTTGCTTTTAATAACACCACTAAAATGATTCAGCTGTTTTCTCTTGCTGTTTTTCAGTTTTATTATCCATATGCTCCCTCCTTTGTGACCCGAATCCAGATGACCCTTTAGTTCCAGATATTGCACACATCTACAAATCGGACAAAGATAAGTAAGTGACCTTATTTAGTTTTATTTGTAAAATGTCTGCATCTGTACGAACCATCTTCTCCCATCTGGTTCAGTCATAGCTGTATTTCCATAGCTGTAAGATGTCTATTTTCTTGTCTTTTAGGTATAACAGACTGGCAAGGGAATGGACTCAGAAGTATGCTATGTAACTGGATGGCAAGATTTTGAAATGGTTGCACATGGACACTATTACTGCACACTCAACTCTGCAATGCACCTATACAGAGACAAGACGTTTACCAATGGATGAACCTCCCCAACACACACACAAACACACACATGCCCAACCTTACAGAATAAACCTTGTTCAGGAGACAGAGTCACTTGTCCCTGTTCACAGAGGCATCCTGGAACAACCTGTCAGTTAATGCGTAACAACAAATATTGTTTTATTTTCCAATGGATTAGTTACATTTTAGTAATTTTATTGTATAGAAATAAATACAATACTGGATCATTTTTATTGTTTTTGCATTAAAAGGTCTTATTATAAAATATGTGTCTCACTGCAGCTGTTTTAATATATGTTTTCCATATCTGTCTAATTTTGGAATTAGTTCACATAAGGGACGAAATTATACACCAGGGTGTCCAATCTTGCTCATGGAGGGCCACTGTCCTAGTTAAACACTCCCAAGCCAACTATTCAAGGTCTTACTAGGCATTCTAGAAACTTCCAGGCAGGTATAAGTTGGAGCTAGATTTTGCAGGACAGTGGTCCTCTAGGACCCAGTTTGGACACCCCTGCTTTACACATTGTGCTCACATTGTGAGCTTTGTGCCACTAGATGGCGATGTTTACGTTTTATCCTAACCGTATGGGTCTCACACAATGACGCTTTATGCGTTTTTGAAAGGTTTTGTTGATACAAAATATTAATCCACCTAAGGTCAGTCAAATTAAATCTTTAGTTAAAAAGTACATGTGATAAGTTCATAGAAATGTAATCTCTTTGACCATGTTCATACATTTTGGGGGAAAAACATTTATTTTCTACAAAAAAACTAGCGTCCTTATGAAGTAAACACTTTATCTTCCAGAAAAATACAAAGACGTTTAAGTAAAATTTAAGTGAATTACCTTTTTTGTTAGGGTTTAGGTCCATTTAATTAGAGTAAAATTACATTTTATTTTATTAAATAGGTTTTGTTTGCCGCATTTTCTGCTTTTCTCTTTTTATAGACTTGTATGTACATATATAAGGTTTTCTTGTCACATGACGACAAAATTACTTCCTGTATGTTAGGCCACAATGCAATTGAAAAAATAAACTTAATTATGCTTCACTGATTATTATTATTATTACTTAAAGAAAATGGTAATAAAACATGGCAAACTACTCAACCGGTGCCAAACGTTTATTTTTTTGTCTTGTCTTTTCTAGAGAGTTACAATAGCTAGACATTTTTAGTGTTGTCAAACGATTAATCGCATGTGTATATTTATTAAATATATACATGCATGTGTGTATTTATATATACATAATAAATACACACAGCACACACGTTATGTAAACAAAAACTTTTATTTTGGATGTCATTAATCGCGATTAATCGTTTGACAGCACTAAATACATACAAATTATAGATTTTAATTTAGTTGGCAAACCAGTGCCAACGTTTCTTTTTTTTGATAATGTAAGTCTTTTAATCATACCTTTTTCTAGAGAGCTACAATAGCTAGACATTTTTAGTGCTGTCAAATGATGATCGCAATTAATCGCATCCAAAAGTTTACAAAATTGTCTATATATTTATGAAATATATACGTGGCTGTGTGTGTATATATATATACATAATAAATATACACAGTACACACACATTATGTAAATAAAAACTTTTATTTTGGATGCGATTAGTCGCGATTAATCGTTTGACAGCACTAAATACATACAAATTATAGATTTTATTTAGTAATTGAAAGCATATTCATCACAGAAAATGTGCATGAAAGTCATTATGTACCAATTGCATTTTAATATACATTTTTTTTTTTAAAGAAAATGGTAATAAAACATTATGGCACACTATTTAACCAGTGCCAACGTTTCTTTTTCAGTAATGTAAGTCTTTTAATCATACTTTTTCTAGAGAGTTACACTACCTAAATCTTTTCAGAAAGTTAGAAAGTTATTTTTTAAATAAATAAATAAATACATATAAACAATTGCTTTTAATCCAGTAATTGAAAACACGTTCATCACAGAATTATAGAAAACGTGCATGAAAGCCATTTTGTAAAAACTGCATTTTAATATTTTTTTAAATATATAATTTAATAATGTTTTATTTTGTGCTTGTGCAGGGGAAACCGTAGGCGCGCAAACTGGATATGATGATGAGAAAGTTTTGGGAGGAGAGTGGGCGGTGATCCTGACACGTGAATGCTCCCACAGGAGCATATTCCATCCATGCATCCATGTCCTCCAACTATAGTGTGTTCTGGTCCTGGAGCCAGAGGAAAAGTGGAGGGGTGAGGAATCTAAGGGCAGATTGATTTTCCCGGGGGCAGTATAAGTGGCCAGAGGGGCTTTAAGGGACTTCAAAGGCAGGATTGGAAAAACTTGCCTGGAAATCGGAATGTTTTTCTCCTAGTGTTGTCTTGCCGTTTGCCTCTTTCACATACAAACCCCGTTTAGTAAGTTTGAAACACTTTAAGTCGCAATGGCTGAGCCGCTGAGTTTCATGCATCATGATCAGAGCTCCAGCAGCGAGCGGAGCGACGACTCACCGTCTGCCGTGTCTGAGGATGACTCTAGCGGACACTGCGGCCACATCTCCCCGCCTGACCCAGACTGGACCGAGGAAAGGTTTCGAGTTGACCGCAAGAAACTAGAAACTATGTTACTGGGTATGTTACCTTCTTAAACACTTTCATAAAGAACTGGTAGACAATTTGATGTCTTCAAAATACTTTTAGCTAACCTTGCAGTGTAGCTTGTCGTCGAGAAGCATAAATAGTTGTCTAAAAATATCACAATGTTTCCTCGAAGTCCAGCTTGAAGGAGATGTGTTGAAGACACTGCTTGTTGAGTAGGACATGAAAACTAGCATTGGGATGTTTTATTGCTTCATTTAGTAGCCAAATACGACATACATTCAAATGAACTAGCAGCGATTTTTGTGTAACTTTGCACTGAAACTAATAATAAGCTCAAGTTGTTGCATGGATTTCAGCTTCTTATGTTCATTTAGTAGAAATATGTGGATGTTAGACATTTTTAACGTACCATGGTTGAGAAAGAAGTTCACTCAGTTATTTTTGGAGTGTCATGAAAGTTTACGTGAATACTTGCTAAATTTCATTTATTTCATGGAATTTAGCATCACAATAAAATGTCAGATGTAAGATATGAATATAAGATCAATATTATTGATCCATCAAGGCATCACTGTGACAGTTACACACATACTGGTTTCACTATACTGGTGAAAAAATCCCATAGACACAATGGTTTTTATACAAAGATGATCAAGTTTGCTCTGCCCCAAATTTTAAAGGGACAGTTCACCCAAAAAATGAAAATTCTGTCATCAATTACTCATCCTCATGTCGTTCCAGAACTGTTTGAACTTTGTCTGTGAAACACAAAATATTTTTTAAAAACCAAATAGCTTTGATTACTGTTGACTTGCATTGTATGGTCAAAATACAAAATACATTTTATGTTCCACTTAAAAAAAAAAGTCATACAGGTTTGGAATGACATGAAGGTGAATAAATGATGACTTTTCATTTTTGGTTGAACTATCCCACATAAAAACCTGTTTATGTCTGTATATCTGAAGCAATCATTTTTCCTCATGTTTGTAAGAATATTTTCAAATATTTGGGCCACACAGTATGACCAAACCTGTGCATTCATACAAACACAGACTTTTGATGTTATTTTAGTCAGATAATGATATTTACTATTCTAAGCCTAAAGCAAACTTTCACGCAAACCTGTTGACATTAAATTTGCCTGATATATGAGCATTTCAGATCATAAGAACCACTTCACAAGTCTGTTTTCACCCTGTTCAACTTCATTTGTGAGGGCATTTGGATCTCACGTGTATAGCCAAACCTGTACACAAACACACACTAACACTTTTCAAGAAACATCATCTGGTTAAAGCTTATAATTCAACACTTGCATCATATTTTACAGTCACTCTGTCAGCAATGGACAGTTTACTTCACTGCAGAATAATGTTCAGTCCGTTTTGTTTTTCTTTTGTTGTAACTTCAGCAGAGCAGAATTTTAAACAAGTTTAAGAATTACAAGTTGAGGTCAGTGGATTGGTATTGGCGTATTCTAAACATGTACAAAAGGTCTGGTCTTTTATAGCAGGCCCTCAAGTTGCATTTGTTGCCATGCATTCAAACCAATCAAACTCAAGGTAGTTATGGATGTTGGCTCCATAAATGGTATATATGTGTATATGCATTCCTTTATGAGTATTTTGTTAAATGAGTAAGTGATGGCAGACTTTTTATTTTTGGATAAACTACAAAAATGGTTTATGTCTGTAGATTCAAATAAAACAACCACTTAAAATGTCCTCACAAGACACAATTTTCACTGTATATGTGCAAATATTTTCATATGTTTCATTACAGGTATAGCCAAACCTGTGCATGCATTAAAACACATACTTTTGAAGTTGTGTCAGCAATGATATCTACAGTTAAAGTCAAAAGTTTACATACACCTTGCAGAATCTGCAAAATGTGAATTTATTTTACCAAAAAATAAGAGGGATCATACAAAATGCATGTTATTTTTTATTAAGTACTGACCTAAATAAGATATTTCACATAAAAGATGTTTACATATAATCCACAAAAGACAATAAAAATGACCCTGTTCAAAAGTTTACATACACTTGATTCTGAATGATGCACAGCTGTGTTTTTTGTTTAGTGATAGTTGTTCATGAGTTCCTTGTTTTTCCTTAACAGTCAAACTGCCCGCTGTTTTTCAGTAAAATCCTTCAGGTCCCACAAATTCTTTGTTTTTTCAGCATTTTTGTGTATTTGAACCCTTTCCAATAACGACTGTTGATTTTGAGATGAATGTTTTCACACTGAGGACAACTAAGGGGCTCATATGCAAGTATTACAGAAGGTTCAAACACTCACTAATGCATTACAATGCACTAAAAGCAGGGGGTGAAAACTTTTGAACAATTAAGACGTGCACATTTTTCTTATTTTGCCTAAATATCTTTTTTCATTTATTACTGCCCTTCAGAAGCTACAGCAGATACTTGTTTTCCAGAAGACAAAATAAGTTCAGTTTACCCTGATCTTCAATTTCAAAAAGTTTTCACCCCTGGCTCTTAATGCATTGTTTTTCCTTGTGGAGCATCAGTGAGGGTTTAAACCTTCTGTAATAGTTGCATATGAGTCCCTCAATTGTCCTCAGTGTGAAAACATGAATCTCAAAATCATTCAGTTATTCTTTTGTACGTGACATCTTATTCAGGTCAGTACTAAATAAAAATAACATGAATTTTGTATTATCCCTCTTATTTTTTGGTAAATTATTTAACATTTTGCAGATTCTGCAAGGTGTATGTAAACTTTTGACTTCAACTGTACTATATTCTAGTATCTTGTTGCATTTTACGTAGATATGTGTTGTAAAAAGTGGAAAAACTGAGACCCTCAGTCCCCTTCCAACATCTTGATGTGTGCGATTGCATGATTGAATGCTTCCTTGATAGTACAACCCCTAGGGCAAAGGTCAGTTTAGCATGAGAGAGCTTAAGAGCAGCAGGAAAACTTCCATAGCCAGGCTAGCACATTTTCAAGACCGTCGACAACACCTTTCACATCACACACACTCATATACTCACTCTACAATCATTGTTGTAGTGATGTGGGCATTTTTTCCCACACCTATGATTCAGTGACTCGTAATCATCTCTTTGCTCTGGATGACGTGCAACATCTGGAGGTGTTTTGAACGGCTCTTGTTTTGATTGGTCGGATGCAGCAGTAGGCGTGATCATAAATCCAGCGACGTGTGTTTTTTGTGAAGGTTTATTGTGTGGCACAATTTTGCTTCCCGTTTCCAGGAAATGAGAGAGAGAGCGAGAGAAACGGGACAGAGAGAGTTACAATTAAAATCATTTTTCTTAAAAATAACTTTGAAGAACGTGGCGAGGTAGAGGCAGAGGGGAGACCCACTCTTGTGCTTTTCCCCTTCAGCCAGACCACTACTAAATCAGCTCATTTTTATAGGCTTATTCAGAAAGACTAATGGAGGAAAGTGGATCACCTATGATTCACATTCACGTAAGGGAATCTGAGCAGCTTTAGGGTTTCATCGGAAAGCAACAAAGTTAAATACTCACACTGAAATAATCACTAAAACGAGAGGCTTTAACACTGTCCGTCTCTCTTACAAACTTTTACAAACTTAATAGTTTGTTTATTAGGATTCAGTTTTTACTTTACCCCAATGGCTGTTACATCAAATGTCTGGTTTTGATTAAAAACAGAGGAATGTGTGTTGGCCTGACATTATATTCCGTGTGATAAGGAATTCTAAAAAGAATGTTGTGTTTGTTTAGCAGAGTTTATTCCAGCACTTTATGGAAATCATATGTTCCCCCGGTGGCTTTTTGATCAAAATGTGTGTTTTTTTAGTTTTTTCTTTGTCCCAACAGGATGTGAAACTATATTAAGATCTAAACGTCAGTACATCTCACACCTGCTAGTTAAAGGAATAGTTCACCCGCCAAAAATGAAAACGTACTCACCCTTAGGCCATCTGAGATGTAGATGAGTTAGTTTCTAAACAGATTTGGAGAAATTTTACATCACTTGTTCACTAAAGGATCCTCTGCAGTGAATGGGTGCCATCAGAATGAGAGTCCAAACAGCTGATATAAACATCATAATAATCATTACAACTCTATCAATTAACGTCTTGTGAAGTGAAAACCTGCATGTTTGTAAGGAACTAATCTGTCATTAAAGGGATAGTTCACCCAAAAATGAAATTAAATGACATTAATTACCCACCCTCATGTTGTTCCAAACCTGCAAGATCTTCATTCATCTTTAAAACACAAATTAAGATATTTTTGCTGAAATCTGAGAGCTTTCTGAATCTGCATAGACCGAAATGCAACTGACACGTTCAAGGCCCAGAAAAGTAGTAAGGACATCATTAAAATAGTCCATGTGACATCAGTGGTTCAACCTTAGATTTATGAAGTTGCGAGAATACTTTTTGTGCACCAAAAAAAAACAAAAAAACAATTTTATTCAACAATTTCTTCTTTTCCGTGTCAGACTTCGATGTGCATTCTCAAAAATATCTTAATTTGTGTTCTGGAGATGAATGAAGGTCTTACACCTTCGTTTGGAACGACATGAGGGATAATAATTAATGACAGAATTTTCATTTTTGGGTGAACTATCCCTTTAAGACATTTTTAACTTCAAACTGTTGATTTTAGCTAAAAAGTTTTCTCAATAAAATATTGCTTTCTCCAGTGAAAAGTTGTCTTTTCTGAATCAGGAGAGAAATATGCACAGATTAAGCACTGTTTGCAATTAAAAAAAAAGTTCTAAACAAATATGTTGGTGGATTTTTATGTGACAGAACAACAGATAATAGACTTTTTTCCAGAGGAAAAAAAGTTTGTTATTATTGATTGACTCTTATTTTGTCCAGAAATTATAGTTTAAAGTTAAAACGCCTTAACAATGTATTTGTTTCTTACAAACACACAGCTTTTAACTTCATTAGGCATTAATTGATGGACTGTTGTGTGGATTACTTGTGGATTGTGTTGTTTTTATGAACTGTTTGAACTCTCATTCTGACACCCATTTATGGAACCCATTTATCGCAGAGGATCCATTGGTGAGCAAGTGATGTAATGCTAAACTTTTCCAAATCTGTTCCAATTAAGGAAACAAAGTCCTCTACATCCTGAGGATGACCAGAGGATGAGTCAATTTTCCATTTAATCTTGTTTATCTGTGTGTGAACTTGTTTGTGGGTCAGGCTTGTTACAACCAAATGTGTGCTGTGTATTTTATTAATTTGCTTATGCGTGCAGCATGTTTTTTGACATGTGGGTTTTATTTCATGAGTCAAATTTAGTCTAGTACATGTTGGCTGTATCATTCCTAACATGCTGCATGTGTCTGGATTGGTGAGTGAAGCAACAGGAAGTGCGTTGTGTTTTGGGAATGTGCTCATGGCTCAGCACACTGTTGCTAGGGAAACACAGGTCTGTTGCCTTGGATTTAGATTTTTTGTATGCATACATGTGCATTTTGAATATTAATGGCACATTTGTGTCTTGATTTAGACATCAGTATCAGATATTGTGTGTTTATGAATCATTAATCAGATGTTGTAGTACTAGAATGAATTTTGAGGTAGTGTTGTCTTGTTAACAAGTATTTTATGGTTTGACAGATCCAACATAGCCAGTATCCTGGTTTTTTTTTTTTTTTTCTTCATTTATTCAATTTTTGCCAGTTTCAATTGGCAAGCCATTTTTTGCTAGTGCTAAAAATACCTACACTGCCAAAATTTGAGTTTTCTTCCAAGAAGACTGCTGTTTGTATGTTTACAAATATAAATCTATTTCTTGGGTTTAAAACATTAGGTTTTACATTGTTTTTATAAAATGCTGTTGATGTATTGGATTGTTAAGATGAGTGTTTGGGAGGGAAAACTCCAAATCTGGTGTTGGATGAAAAGTCATCTGTGTTCATAACCTGTCAGACAAGGATAAAGTTACTTATCGTCATGAAGAGTTGAGATGTTCATATTATTTAATTCACATCACAGACAAATCCTTTTCACTCAATACCTTTGGAAAAGTCTTGAATGCATTTTCACCACATCTGCAATTTATAATCCCAAATAGTTGTGCAGTTCATATTGCCTGATTATTGCCCTATTTTCCATCGTATGTTGAATAGTTTCACAGACTTCTGTCTTTTAGTGGTGGTACACATTGTTTCTAAGCGTAGTTTCCCATGACCAGATGTTTCACTAGAGCTCTAAATTTTGAGTTTACTTTCATACAGACTGCTTGCATTCAGAAGTTGCAAAAGAAAACTGTTACAGAAGATTGTACAACCAGTCTGCAATAGAAGTGTCGGCGGCGCGTGTGTGTAATCTCAAGTTATGACATGGCGCACGAACTGTCTGAGAAGATAAAAGCTTTGAATCTTCTGCACAAGTGGCTGAGTACTTTAGTTTGGGCATTGACAGGGTTGTGCTTATATATAGTTTGATATACAGTTGAGGTCAAAAGTTTACATACACCTTGCAGAATCTTCAAAATGTTAATCATTTTACCAAAATAAGAAGGATCATACAAAATGCATGATATTTTTTTATTTAGTGGTGACCTGAATAACATATTTCACATAAAAGACATATAGTCCATTAACATATAGTCCAAAAGAGAAAATAATAATTAAATTTATAAAAAATGCCCTCGTTCAAAAGTTTACATATGCTTGAAAAATCCTTCATGTCCCACAAATTCTTTGGGTTTTCTGCATTTTTGTGTGTTTGAACCCTTTCCAACAATGACTGTATAATTTTGAGATCTATCTTTTCACACTGAGGGCAACTGAGGGACTCATATGCAACTATTACAGAAGGTTCAAACACTCACTGATGCTTCAAGGAAAAATTATGCATTAAGAGCCAGGTGTGAAAACTTTTGAACAGAATAAAGATGTGTACATTTTCTTATTTTGCCTGAATATCATATTTTTTTTCATTTAGTACTGCCCTTCAGAAGCTACAGAAGATACTTGCATGTTTTGCAGAAGTCAAAATAAGTTAAAATTACTCTGATCTTTAAAGTCAAAACGTTTTCACTCCCCGGCTCTTAATGCATCGTGTTTTACTTCTAAAGCATCAGTGAGCATTTGAACCTTCAGTTGTCCCCCAGTTGTCCTTCGTGTGAATAGATGGATCTTAAAGTCATACAGTCATTGTTGGAAAGGGTTCAAATACACAAAAATGCTGAAAAACCAAAGAATTTGTGAGACCTGAGGGATTTTTTCTGAAGAACAGTAGGCAGTTTAACTGTTCAGGACAAACAAGGGACTCATGAACAACTATCACTAAACAAAAAAAAAAAAAAAAACACAGCTGTGCATCATTCAGGTAACAACACAGTATTAGAAATCAAGTGTATGTAAACTTTTGAACAGGGTCATTTTTATAAATGCAAATATTATTTTCTCTTTAAATATCTTATTAAGGTCAACATTAATTAAAAAAATAACATGCATTTTGTATGATCCTTCTTATTTTGGTAAACTAATTAACATTTTTCAGATTCTGCAAGGTGTATGAAACTTTTGACCTCAACTATATGTTTCTGTTTGTAAGTAAAAGGTTGATGTATGTAACCAATCAGATTTCACTCCACACTCTCATGCACTACCATTCAGAAGTTTGGGTCGGTCAGTAAGATTTTTGAAAGAAGTCTTTCCAGCTCATGTCTTCTCGTTTCTGCTCAAGAATGTCTTTACGTCACTTTTGATCAATTGAATGTGTCCTTGAACAAAATGATTACTTTCTGCCAAAGATAAAATCTCACTGACCCCAAACTTTCGAACTGTACTGTAGGACGTCACTCAGAACAGATGCCTTCAAATGTTAATAGCTAAGAATAAGATTTGAATCCAGATGCTGGTCATGGGTAAGTTTCTCTGATGTCTCGCCCACTCTCTGAACTCTGGAGTTCAAGGGAAGTTCCAGGATTATTCAGAAGAAATGCACTCAAATTATACAGTTTTGTTCTTGCACTCGCTTATTCATCACATTCCTAACACACACATAGTTTACAGGAGCTGTGCTATAATCAAACACTACTCTGGACGTGTGTGTAAGGCTGTGTGTTTCAAAAACTCAAAAGCTATGGCGTTTCTCTGACCCACATCCTAAATAGAGCACAAGAAAGAGCTGAAATCAAGAAACACACACAAACACACACATACTGCATTTAACATTCTGTCTGGTTTGAGGCTTGCTATTTTCATATTTTACTCTATGTGAGCCTGAGTGTGTACATGTTTTCTTTTGGATGTGTTTCCGTGGTTTTGTGAGTATGAGAGAGTATCAACGGTAACATTTTTGAAGTTAACATGGAATATGCATTTATGCGCTAATCTGTGAGTTAGTTCAGAGGTGTTAATCTGTTGCATACTGTACTCATTACGGATGTATGCTGCACAGATACGACATCATCCAAACATCTCATGAAGCTTTCACTGATTTCACAACTTTAGTCTTTCTTTGTCCTCACTTAACCCAAAATCAGACTTGTGTGAGCTAATGTAAATGGCACTAGATGTTGAGCTAGTTCACCCGAAATATGAAAATTCTGTCAATAATTACTCACCCTCATGTCGTTCCAAACACGTAAGACCATCGTTCATCTTCGGAGTGCAAATTAAGATATTTTTGATGAAATCCGAGAGCTTTCTGAGCTTGCGACAGCAACGCAACTGAGACGCTCAAAGCCCAGAAAGGTAGTAAAGAAAACGTTAAAATACTCCATGTGACATCAGTGGTTCAACTGTAATTTTATGAAGCTATGAGAATACTTTTTGTGCACAAAGAAAACAAAAATAACTTTCAACAATTAAATTCAACAATTTCTTCTCTTCTGTGTCAGTCTATCACACGTGTATTTAGACATGTCTCAAGTTTTTGTATAATAGTGTTGCAAAAATTGCAAACATACAAGAAAAAATGGTCTATGTTTTGTACTATTTGTGCTTGCTTTCTGGAAAATAACTTGTTTATTAAAACCGGGTACAGTCAAAGTGTTTCTGCTTAAAGTTAAGTGGAATCAATAAATGAAAGTATTTTAATGGCTTTTGTTTTGGGAACCCAACGACTTCGAAGATTGAAACCACTTCTGTGTCCAGAGTTGTTTTCATCCCCCTCTCTCTTTCTCTCTCTCTCTCTCCGCCACATGCTGTTGAGAAATTGTGATAACATTTCTTTGTTTTCCAAAAGAATCTCTAAATTTCCTCATTACTGTCTAAATCTCTGCATTGCTCCATTGGCTAGCCAGTGCAATGATGTGTGGTGAAGGAGGGTTCAAATCAAACCAAACTTTGGTGTAATGAGATGGGCACTTCTTGTAATTGTAGCTATTCTTTTCCTTGTTTGGATCTGGTAATGTAGTGAATTTCATGGTGAGGTGGGTGGATGTGCTTTTTGTGATTTTAGGGTCATTAAGAGGTTTAGATGACAAGATTGTCCCATATCCAAACCCTTTTATTTCCTCCCATTTTGAGGTTTGTTGTTCTGACCTTTCTATGAAAACCATATTTCAACTTTAAAGGTAAAGCAAAGTGCAGGAGAGGGTTTGGCGCTATTAGTTGAGTCGCCCTCTATGTAGACTTACACACAAGAATGTTTCATTTTATATGATTGGACAATCTCAACCAAACATCTGGACACCCAGTGTCCCAACCAAAGCAAACAAATTCTCAGATTTTCCTGTGAACCCAATGTTTTCATCGCACCTGACTGAGAGTCTTTGCACATTTTCACACTTTAATTACATATGTGACCTTGGACCACAAGTCCACTTATTTGTAGCAGTAGCCAAAAATACATTGTATGGGTCAAAATTATCGATTTTTCTTTTATGTCAAAAAAGAAAGGATTAGGATAGGATAAGTAAAGGTCATGTTCCATGAAGATATTTTGTAAATTTACTCAACCTAATTTTTGATTAGTAATATGCATTGCTAAGAACTGCATTTGGTCAACTTTAAAGGCGATTTTCTCAGTATTTTGATTTTTGCACTCTCGGATTCTAGATTTTCAGATAGTTGTATCTCAGGCAAATATTGTGCTATCATAACAAACCATACATCAATGGAAAGATCTCAGATAATAAAAATGTCAGTTTTAAAAAGAATTTACCCTGGTTTTGTCATCCAGGGTCACATATTACATATTTGAGTGATCCCAAGTCTGATAATGGCTGTAAAAATGATGTTGATTGTTGTAGAAGTGTCTAAGAGCAGTTTTGACACATGCTTTACATGCATAAGCCATATGCAAGTGTCCTACCCTGTGTGGTATTCTGTGAGTGTGTTTATTAAGATTTATGAACTGTTTTTTTGTCATCTGTAACTCGGTACATGAGTGTGAGCTTGCACACAGCTGTTTGCGTGTGCAGTGGACAAGCATGTGCATGACATATGAAATGCATTTAGTTTTAGCAGGTTGTGAGAATGCTGCCTGATTTTTGTATGTGTGTGTTTTGTGGTTAAATACATCTTGAGTATGTAAGTCTGGCATTAAAACTTGTGCGCTTTTTATATTGTGCCTGACAGAAACCTTAAAATGTAATTCATTCACAATATAGCTTGGCTTTTCATACATTATTGCTGAAATATCATTCAGAAAGTTAAACATTTTAATAAAATAAGTATCTCTTAATGGTAAAGTAAATGTCTCTCTTTTTCTCACACAGCAGCCAGTGAGGGGAGGATAAATGGAGGAGAGGATTTTTTCCAGAAGGTAAGAATCTTTTTTTTTTTTTTTTGGAGTTTGGGGTTCTTTTGTGTATTAATTAAAATTTTTTTTTTATATATATATATATATATATATATATATATATATATATGTATATATATATATATATATATGTGTGTATATATATATATATATAATTTTGTTTTTTTTAACGAATATTTTATTTAAAAATGACAGTGAAGACAATTGTAAAATCACAAAATTTTTCTGTTGAAAATGCTGTTAAACATTTTAGTAATCAAAAAAATACTGAAAAAATATCACATTAGTCACAAAAATATTAAGCTATACAACTATTAATACAAATATTAATACAACTATTCATACAAATATTAAGAACCAAATCAGCATATGATTTCTGAAGCATCATGTAACACTGAAGACTGGAGTATAATTCAACTTTACCATAAATAAATCATATACATATACCATAAATAAATACAAATATACAGTTTATGTGAAAATTTTGGAACCCCTTGCAGAATTTGTGAAAATGTGAATAATTTTAACAAAATACAAGAGATCATACAAAATAAGGGCTGCACCCCTAATAGTCGACTAACCGTTAGTCGACGAAAAGAGGCTTGATCGACCAAAATTTTATTAGCCGCAAGAAAAAAAAAATGCACAGGAAGTGGCGAAGTCACGCAGTCCGTAACGGACAGATTGTTAACAGCTGGTCTATGTGGTAATGTCAGACATCCAAACATTCACCTATCATTCCTTGACCTCAAATATGGCTTATCATCTAAAATATGTAAGTAGTAGCAACTTTACATGGCCGCTCAATCTAATGTTAACCTAGAAAATTGTGCCCTATTCAGGTGTGACAGATGGAGGCGCCAGTGCGGTCACTTGCTCCGTCATTTTTGGTCATGCAGATAAAAGTAATACATCTTTCGAATCTGTAAAGACTACACATTTATTTGTGTGCACTCACAATAACAACGAAACGTTGCGCTTTTGTAAACTAATGAAAGCAAACAGGATGCGCTTTCTGCCGTGAAACTTTGAAACACTATGTATAAGCCTTAAGCCATGGTCACACTAGACTTTTCGTTCCATTGACGGAAACACAAGCCTGTGCGAAAAGTTTTTGCACTTCGCTGCATTCCAAACTTCAAGCTTGGTGAACTCTGACCTGCGGATTTGCATCACGTGACACCGTGTGACCAAGATGGATCTCAAAATCATACAGTCACTGCTGGAAAGGGTTCAAATATGCAAAACATGCTGGAAAACTAAAGAATCTGCAGGACCTGGAGGATTTTTCTGAAGAACGGTGCTCAGTTTAACTGTTCAGAAACAAGGGACTCATGAACAACTTTCACAAAACAAAAATCATCCTTTTGAAGGGGGTTATTTTACTAATTTTAGCTATTTTTTTTGGTCCTGTGGACTTTATGTAAACATCTTTTATGTAAAATATCTTACCCGGGGCAGTACTAAATAAAAAAATAACATGCATTTTGTATGATCTCTCTTTTTTTGTTAAAACTCACATTTTTACTGATTCTGCAAGGGGGTATTATCAGAAAACTGTTATTTTAAATTGCAATAATATTTCACAACATTCCTGTTTTTACTGTGTTTTTGATCAAATGAATGCAACCTTAGTGAGTGTAAGGGACTTCCTTTAAAAACATTTGAAAATTTTATAAAATCTTACTAAACCAAAACTTTTAAACAGAAGTTTTTGATGTTGTGACATCCTATTTTGCCTGTATATACATTTAAACATCACTGTATGTTAAAATGATCAGAACTTGATTGTTTTTGCCAATTTCAGCATTCGTTTTAAAGCAGGATGGAAGTAGATTTTCCATCACCAGCCTCACACACTTTACCCGTTTAACACACAAACTCTATCACAACTATCATTTATATTTCAGTAGCATGCTGGTGTTTCCAGCTTGTTTTGTGTGTACGTTTGCGGTGAGGCTTCTTCAAACACACAGTAAATCTGACCAAAGATGCTCGATGGAGGAGCCAATTCAGAAGTTGGATTGATTTGATCCAAACAATTGTCCCCTTAGGTTTCTAATAAACAGAAATAACAAGGACCAATGAAATTGTCAGAATATTCTTGGTTTGGCTCAGATGAATGTGGTTTGTGTAAAGTCTGTGAACAGTGCTTCTCTGGTTGCAGTATTGATATGATCACTGCTTTCTGTCCTCACTTGCACTATTGCTGTCTTTCTATGGTTGATCCACAAGGCCTTTGTGGTTATCTTTTTTTAGCAAATGCCAGTTCTCATGCAGTTCAAAGCAGTACATTTAGACATTTTTATACATCCAAATATATTTTCTTGTATGCATGTTTGTTAGAGATCTGTTTGCAAAAAACCTTTTTGTTCGTGCCAACATTACGCGACTAAGAACTGGACTTTCTGTGTCTCATCTACTTCTGCATATGTTTGTGATGTCTTTTCCTTATTTGTCTTAATTTTAAGCTGTTTTGTTTTATCCGACGCTGTCTATGTTTTGCTCTTCTCACCAGCTAGTAAAAATAAATGGAGAGATAGAAACAAATGTCTGTTGCTATTTGTTAGTGGTGACATGGAAAGCCATATCACTGGGTTTTTCGGGAGACAGGCAGTAGAGAGTAATCATTTCAGTGATTAAACCTTTTGTTGAGTTTTCCTTCCCTGCCTTGAAAGGGTTGGAATTATGCCTGTTGCTCATTCTTGCTTTTCAGCCATTCTTTGTGTCTCTGTTTCAGTATCTTTATCATTATTATTATCTTGAACATCAGCACAGCGGTAGTCTCTTCTAGTTCCTTCACTGTTGTTTTACCATTGTTTCACAAAAATCGTCAACATTTTTTCAGTCAAAAGAATTTTCATTTTTGGGTGGAGTGTCCGTTTATAGGAGACCTATTATGCCCGATTTTACAAATATGTAATATAAGTCTCAGGTGTCCTCAGAATGTGTCTGTGAAGTCTCAGCTCAAAATACCCCACAGAGCATTTATTATATCATTTTGAAACCTATTTTGAGTGGAAGCAGAAACGCTCTGTTTTTGTGCATGTCTCTTTAAATGCAAATGAGCTGCTGCTCCCCGCCCCCTTTTATAGAACAGGGCTGTGCATTTACAGCTCATAACTCAGATACTTTTCCAAAAAACAGCTGTTTGGTTTTAATTATGTGTGTCACGTTGAAATCATGCGTTTTAAAACATATTTGTTTAAACTTCTGATATATGGTTTTCTGAGCACACACATTCAAAGCAAGCGCACAGAAAGTGGCTGTCACATGGCATGTGAGTACTAAACTAAGTTCTCTTTCGTGTCTTATTGCACTTAAATGGTCAAATACACATAAGTGTATGTTAAAAACACAGGAGTTACAAAAACAGTTGGGTATGTCTGTAAAGGTACACAGCTGGGAAAGAAATTGCATGTTTATATTAGATCTGTATGGCAGCAGCGTAATATACAGTAAATAAATCAATAAATCCACTGCTCTCTTGTCTCCTCTGAGGCTGGGACTCTAAATAGTGTTCTGTGCTTGTTTGTGCAGTCAGCTGGCACACCAGTGGGTGGAAACGTGCAGTTTAAAGGCACAATATGTCGGATTTTTTGATTAAAATACCCCAAAACTACTAGAACAGTGTTATAATTTGCTGGTGTGTGTACTTACTGTTTTGAAGAATGTTTAAATCCAGAGAAATAAGCTGTTTTAACTAGTGTAATGGACCGTGTCATTGCGTCGCCTGCCAATGACATCATGCGTCCTCAATTTTCCGATTTTATTTTGTAGAAAACACAGAAACCCCAAACACACTTTAATGTTATTCATATTATTAGACAGGTGACAAACGCACAGAGTATCATTATAACAGAATTTTCAACACACGCAAATGCATCTAGTATGATAAAACAGCACTGCATTTTTCTACATACGCATGACCGAAAGAAGCGGAAGCGCTCGACTGTGGCTTAATAAAAGCTCTGCTGCTTTCGAGCCGTGTAACACGCTCGTCCTTCATTAGCAATCGCTCCAGCCTCCTCGTTTCGCTTCCACGACTTTCAGCCCCACCATGCTTCATACTACAGTGACCTTAATAAGTCTTTTACAATAGCTTGTTAATGAACTTGATTTCTGCCAACAACTCCCATGATTCCTCACTCAATCATGGTGTCATTTAACTGAGCCTTAGTTTCTTGTTTGTTTTGAATATGCGCCCTCTAGTGATGAAAACTTGCATATTGCGCCTTTAAGGGGCTTAATATTATTATAAGTCACAAGGGGAGTGAAATCTGACATGCTGTTTTCTTCACATGCTTGCAGTAAAAGGCTTACCAAAACAAAGTAACTGTGTTGTCCTTTTTCATGTTTTCTGGGTTGGTAGATGCATGGTAGATTATAGCACTTAAACATGGAAAAAGTCAGATTTTCATGATATGTCACATTTAATTCCTATCGTGCCATCTTATGGATCAGTAAATATACTACAGAGCTTGTAATGGATTTGTGTTTTATTTATTCAGAGTTTTGTACACACCTGTGCAGTTCAGCCTCCAGTCAAAGTGATGGCTTGCTTTTCGCTCCGTTTCCCTCCATTTCTCCTCCTCACACCTCTTTTCTGTGCTCATTCTTCTGAGTGCTCCTCAGCTGAATCAACAAAGGAAACAGGAAGCAGATCTCTATACACATGCTCTTGCACATCCACTTTCTCATACACATCATTTGTCAAATGTAAACACTCTTTTCTCCATCATGGTGCCCATATTTAACGACTTAACTAAGATCAGAGTTTGTGTGACTTGGGTACTTTGAAGTCATTGCTGTTTGAAACTCTCTCCTGTTAACGGTGTGTGTATACATTCTTGTGACAGGATGATATTGGGTGTGGGGGCAAAGGAAAGGAACTTTTTTGAATGTATAGTTAACCCAATTTTTCTGAAATCGTCTGACCCATTTGAGAGGTATGTGCTGGTCCGTCACAAAAATAAACCGCAAACCCCAAAACTGCTGTGTGGTCTGTCAGAAATCTCCCTCATCTGCAGATTGGAGCCAAAAAAAGCAGTCAAGAGAGAAAGTGAGAGCAGGTCGGGAATAAAGACCTATAGAACGCACAGCAGCGTGGCAGCACAGCACAAACACACAGAATGGAAATGGGAACTGGCGCTCTGCCTGTGCAAACTTTAAGCACCGTTCACCTTTTCATCCCATCTGAAATGTTCGGGTTTTCCTTCAGGCATGTTTGATTGTGCCTTCAATTGGTTCAAGGCCATTGTTGCACTGTTTAACGGAAACACCATATTTAAACTTTAAGGAAGAGTTCACCCGAAAATGAAAAAATGTCATTAATTACTCACCCTCATGTTATTCCAAACCCGGAAGACCTTTGTTCATCTTCGAAACACAAATTAAGATATTTCTGATAAAATCCAAGAGCTTTCTGACCCTGCATAGACAGCAATGCAACTACCACATTCAAGGCTCAGAAAGTTAGTAAGGACATCAGGGGTTGAACTGTAATATTATGAAGCTAGGAGAATACTTTGTTTGCAAAAACAAAAATAAGCATATAGCTGCAAGCAGCAACTACCGGGTATTTAAGCACATAAGGGAAAAGAGATTACATATTATTTAGCAAGCCTGCAACCACCTAAACCAATTATTAAAAAAGCATTTTCATCGAAATTTATGACACTTATTGCGTCAGCTGTGGTCCAGTCTCCCTGAAACTTTGCATGCCTATTTAGAATCAATCAATGTTGCATGTGCTCTGTGGGTTTTGTTAAGTTTTGAGTTTTTGTTTAGGCTTTATAGGCTTTTGGGTATATTTGGACAGGCCCCTTTTCTAAAGGACTGCAGCTTCCCAAAGGGTAAATTTCAACATGTTTTTGTTAATTATTGACCTAGAGAGTCCAGATAATTGCATTGCAGTGTTTTTTGTTTTTTTTCCTAGACTGAGCGAAAAACTTTTTCGCAAAAGTAGATTTTTCACATCTTCTCTATCATTTAAAAAAACGTTTTGATTGACAGCAGTGGTTCTAGAGGCAAAGTTATTCGGAATGAGGAGGTCTATCATATGACATGAATATTGCGTGTATGTGCGGAAAACCGCACAATGTACAATTGTTTACATCCTCAAAAAATGCAATACTGGGGGGTGGTATTGCATTTTTTGAGGCCGTTTCTTTTAAATTTCTCACAGGCCTTTGGGGCTGTGAGTCAAAAAGGCCCACCAAGTTTTGTTCCGATCAGCCTCCATTAACCTTGCTCGAACTTCATCGGCCAATGGCGGGCATGTTTTTTTGAGATATGCAAATATTCCCATAGACACTTGTGGCACTTTGGGCAAAGACTGTGCACAGTGATGTTCATGTTGATAGTACAAATGGTTGCCTAGTTATAGCAATTTTTATGTTTTTTTTTCCCCCTTATAGTGCCACCAAGTAGCCAATCTCTGCAATTATTTTCCTGTGACCTCAGCTTGAGCTCTAACATAAGTTTGCTGAGTTTGGTGAAGATATCTCATTCCGTTCACGAGTTCTAGGCATTTTACTAAAAGTGGCCTTGCCACGGTCGAAAGTTTTTTTTGATAATTATTGATTTTTCACTCTCCAGAGAATCTATCTGCACTGGTTTGGGTGAAAAACCTAGGACTAGTGTGAGCCAAGGATTCCAATGACATAACACACTTATGTCTGCTACTGACGGTTTAGGAGTTATGAGTGATTTCGTACTTCCGATCACTGTAGTGTCCCCCTTAGACTAATTGGGACAAGCCTTGGTGACATTGTAGGCGGTGTGAGTACTACCAGCCCTCCAAGTTTCAAGTCTCTACGACTTACGGTTTGGTCTGCATGATCAGTTTTACGTGGAAATCGCTCATCCGTGACCATTCTAACAATTACAATAGGGTTTCAGCGCTACGCACTTGAAGCCCTGAAAAAAAGTAATACAGTCACATAGAATGATTGAGAATGAAGAAAAAATTTTGGGAGAGTTGTTTGTGACATTTTTCCATGTCATAACATGGAAGGATATGCAACTTGATTCAGGCACACTGTAAAAAGGGTGTGTAGATTGTTGTTTTATTTTAGCTTTCCTGACCTTAGCTGTTTTCAAGCTGTAATTTCACAAATCTAATCACAGGATGCGTCACAGCTTTGTGTATGATTTGCAGACTTAAGAAGATCTGGGGAGATTAATAAACTTGTTCCCATAAGTTAAAAAAAACAAACATTCCCATGTTCTTTTGTCCTTTAGGGTGTCAAAACAAAATAAAAGCTGAAGCCTGCTGTTGAACCACAGAGCCAAGACTAATGAAACCTGGAAAAGCACGGGCCGTAAATTTTAGGAGAGCACGCGGGACTGAATGTTTCCAGTTTATGAACAAGCATGTGCAGCCTGGGCTGTAAACACGCAATAAGTGAAATACTGGAGTATTTACACTCTAACTGTCACGATCAGTCCCTGCTGTCCAAGCTCCTATCCAAGCTTCTCTGGAGAAATGACACTAAAATGACTGCTTGTTATATTCAGTCAATCTGTCAGAAAGGAGCAGGTGCAAATCCATGCCATTTTTAATTAAAATAAATGTAATTCTAGTTAGTATTAGCCTAGAGGCTGGAATTCTCCTAAAGGTCATGTGGGAAAATTACACTGGAGTTTTTTGGTTTAATTGCTGCAGTTTCATGCTCAGAAATTTTTTTTCCTGAAAGAAATTGGGTTTGTTGCCAAAACTTCTCATGAGAACTGCTGTACAGTAAAGCCTCGCTGACCATGAAAGCCAAGAGGTTTTTATAGGCAGGAAGATAGAAAGTGCGCCACAAATCGGGTACAGAAATGTGTTTTCTATAGAGACAAACGAGTGTGATGCCAAAGTTGTGGTTTGCTCCAAAAAATGAATTTACGTGAAAGACAAAACCACTAAAAATAGTGAAGCGCTTTGCCGTTCCTTCCAGAGGAGGATTGAGCTCTAGGCAAAATCAGGGCAGAGTTTTAATAAATATTGAACCTGTGTATTCACAGAGCTGCAGATTACCATAAGTTTCTTTTCTGTGTATTTTCTCTGCACACAAAACACATTACCATTCTTGTTTTCTCTCTCTTTTCCTTCACATATGCTACTGGTTAGCATACTAGGCCTGTCAAAGACTCTCTGCCAACTGGCTGTTGCATGTTTCACAGGTTTTAGAGCCAGCTGTGTGTGCATATGTGTGTGTGAGAATGAGAAAGTGGGGCATGTTTTAGCCAGAGAGATGATTGTAAGATCTCCATTGAAACAGCCTCAACATTTCTGTCAGTGTGAATATTTTAGCATAACTGAAATGTATGAGCTCTTGTGTGTTTTGAGAACCAAATCAACCAAATATGGTTTTGCTAATGTTAGTGTAAGCAGGCTTATGTGTTTTTCAATTCATACTTGGATTAACATTCATTTGCATCCACTTACGCCAGTGGTTTTTTGTTTAAGGTCATGGATGAAACCAACACTCAGATCGCCTGGCCGTCCAAACTGAAAATCGGAGCAAAGTCCAAAAAAGGTATACACAGCACGCACGCACACACACACACACACACACACACACACACACACAGTCAGACAGTAGTTATGGCAGAAGTCACTGTATTAGTCACGGTTCAAACCTGGTTTGCTCACCTTCATGTTGTTCCTAAACCTGTATGACTTTCTTTTCTCTGTGGAATACATATTTTGACACATATTTTTTTGTTTGTTTTGTTTTTGTCTATACAGTGAAAGTCAAAGGGGTGCAGTGTTGATTTGGACCCAATTGGCTTTCATAGTATGGACTAAAACTTTGAAATTGAGATTTATGCATCATCTGAAAGCTGAATAAATAAGCTTTCATTTGATGAATGGTTTGTTAGGTTAGGATAGGACAATATTTGGCTGAGATACAACTATTTGAAAATCTGGAATCTGAGGGTGCAAAGAAAATCAAAATATTGAGAAAATCAACTTTAAAGTTGTCGAAATTAAGCTCTTAGCAGTGCATATTACTATTCAGAAATTAAGTTTTGATATATTCACGGCAGGAAATTTACAAAATATCTTCATGGAACATGATCTTTAATTAATATCCTAATGATTTTTGGCATAAAAGAAAAATCTGTCATTTTGACCCTTACAATGTATTGTTTGCTATTGCTACAAATATACCTGTGCGACTTATGACTGCACTGTAAAAAACAAAAAAACACAATTTGTTGAGTCAGCTTAAAATAATTTGTTACCCCTCTGCCTTAAAATTTTAAGTTCAGTCAACTCCAAAAAAAAAAAGTTTATTTAACTTGAAATGTTAAGTTGTACTAAGTAACAACTTGGATATTTGTGTTTGTTAAACGTAAAAGCTGGGTAAGTAACCCAGCTGCCTTAAAATTTAAGTTGATTCAACTCAAATATTTAAGTTGTCACTTAGCATAACTTAACATTTCAAGTTAAATAAACTTTTTTTTTTTGGAGTTGACTGAAGTTAAAATTTTAAGGCAGCCAGGTAACAAATTATTTTAAGTTGACTCAACAAATTGTTTTTTACAGTGTGATTTTGTGGTCCAGGGTCACATTTAGGAACTGATCAAAGATTGCTGATCAAAGCTAAACTACCAAAATATACAAGCAGCATGGCTGCTTTTAACAATGATATTAATGAGAAACATCAAATCAGCAGATTAGAATGATTTCTGAAGAATCATGTGACACTGAAAACTGGAGTAATGATGCTGAAAATTCAGCTTTGACATCCAAGGAATAACTTTAAATATATTAAAATAGAAAACGCATTGTAATTTGTAATAATATTACTTAATATAACTGTTTTACTGTATTTTTGATCAAATAAATACAGCCTGGGTGAGCATGAGAGAAAAATCAAAAAATCTTTCAGACCCAGATGTTTAAATGGTGTTTTATATAAAAGGGAAATGTTAGCTAGCACCTGATTGTGTTGAAGAGATTAGATGGAGTAAGTCTGTGAGTTCTCTAATGTTCTGTGGTAGTAGTTCATACCAAAATGTTGGCTTTAAAAAGCCATATAGCTTAATCAGGCCCTTAAGGCTTTTTCCTAAATGATTAATGTGAGAGGATCTGGCAACACGAAACAAAACTGAATCTAGTGTGGGTGAAGAGTGACATGAAACTAGATGGATTAGGACTCTCAAAAGAAGTTAGTGTTCTTTGCTACCTTTGTTTTTTATGAGTTTAAAAGACAGAGGCCAGATTTCTGTAATTCTCATAAGTCTCGTTCGAAAGATGACAGGCTATTAATTTGTGCTTTTCCATATAATTGATGATGAATGTACATATGAATGTACTTTTGAGGCTAATATTACATGAACCTGTTTTTGCTCTTATTTGTATGACTGAATGTTTGCACATATTTTTGTATATGTGGCTCAATGCCATATGACTGAAAGACTAAAAGAGTGTGTTTTTGGAGGTTCACTTCACCTTACATTACTCTGTAGTTTTCTATATAAAACCCCTGATGAAATAAATATTTATAATAATCCTGTTTAAAATGAGGGACTGTCCTGTATTAGCATATTTCCACCCTCAGTCTGCCTTTTTTTTACCTGCTCGAGCAGCTGTAGCGCCAACAATGTCTTGTAAGCAATGCAGGTGTTTTGTAGTCGGATGTAAAAGTTCACATGAAGAGTCTTCATTTTCTCCCGACATAAGAGCCACTGACAACGCAGTTGATTAGATTGGTTTTTGATGGTAACACGCCACCAAATACACAAAAAAAATAAGAGAGGGGCGGAGTGAGCAGTAGGTCATTAGCATTTAAAGAGACATGCACCGAAACAGGTCACTGTGAACAGAGCCGTTTTTGACAAGGTAAAAAAGTGTTGTTTTACACAACCATTGAGGAATTTTAACAAAAATATTTTGTAGACATTTCATAAAGAGCCTGAAAAATCATACCAACTTGTGGAAAATAGGCATTCGATTTCCCCTTTAAAGTGCCAAATTATTCCATGTTTCTCAACAGTCGTTTACCACAGTTTATTCAAAATCAGTCAGTGTTTTCCCTCTCATATATTCTTTCTGAGGATGTGCCCAAGATATCTCTTTCCTTTTTTTTTCATGCTTTCAGTATTTTCTGTAAAGTCTCCTGTTCATCTTGTTGTAAATAATGGTCAGTGTTTGTGACTCACATGCTAAAAACTATATTTTACTCTCCCAGGTCTCAAATGGTTTTCTCATTTTCTCTCTATTTTTTCCTTCTTTCTTTTTTCGGCCTCTGTAACAGATGTTATCAATCTCAGAGATGTCTGTTCCACTCTGTCCTGAGTCAGTAAAGCACTTTTAAATGAGGCTGTCTGACGGACAAAAAAAAGTCACTCTCAACTGGAGTGCTGAAAGACCAAAAAGTTTGGTTGAGAATGTAAATAAATGACTTGATTGAAGCCAAGTCCAAGATACTTACCCTATATACACTAACATTCAAAAGGTTGGGGTCAGTAGGATTATTATTATTATTTTTTATAATTTATGTTTTTATTTAGCTAGAACACTAGTTATATATTTAATCAGCACAAAAAATTGCATATTCTCTCTCTCTCTCTCTCTCTCTCTCTCTCTATATATATATATATATATATATGTATATATGTGTATATATATACCTACTCAGTCTCACCTATATGTTGAGCACTTCAAATGAAAGACAGACATTGGAATTGATATCTTAACCTCATATATGCACGCATGAACTACTACATTCCTCTCAGACATGCATAGACATTCTCCATTCATAAACATGCTGGCCACACATGCAACCCGACACACACACACACACATGCTGGAGTTGATGACTACCACATGGCAGGAAGAGGATAGTGTGTTCGGCTGGACAAAGAGACCCCTACTGGTGTTACTCTAATACCTTCCCAATAACAATGTACTTTGTGTGTATGTGTCTAAGACAGTGATCCTTCCTGTTTGATTTTCCCCCCAATCCTCAAGTTTGTGGGAGTGTTTTGGGGGGAGTGAGAAAGTCAGAGAATGTGTGTAGAGAAAAACAAAATTCCAAGAAGTTACACTACGAGAGCTATTTTTAGAGAGTAGAAGTAAAGCAGCTATCTGTTTCTCATGATGTATGTAAGGGGTTGTCTGGGTGGTAAATTGACAGAGGAAAGTGTTAACTCTTGAAACCACTGCTGTTGAAACCGCAGTTGTCGTTTGATTGGTTGTGCTGAGAAACAAACTGAATGTAGGCATCTTTATTAATGTATGACGTTCTTCTCTTGTCTGGCACTCATCTGCTCTCTTCCTCTCCTCTTTTCTCACAGATCCACATATTAAGGTCAGCGGAAAAAGGGAAGATGTGCGTGAGGCAAAAGAGAAAATAATGTCTGTTCTTGACACAAAGGTAACTGTCATGGAAATAACTGGTCTGCATGGGTTTGATTAAAAAAAAAAAAAAACCTACTTTCTAAACCAGTGTATTTTATTTTTTAGAAAAAAAATATAAACATCTTTAAAAAAACTAAATTGCATAAATTGGGAGAGAATGTTTATTTCTCTTACCCTACTGAGAAAAAAATATATATATTTCACAATATTACAGTATTACCTGTTATGGCAATTCATTTGAAATCAAAATATTTTGTAACATTAAACATATCTCTTTTGATCAATTAAAAGGATAGTTCATCCAAAAATGAAAAGCCTGTCATTAATTACTCACCCTCATGTCGTTCCAAACCTGTAAGACCTTTGTTCATCTTCAGAACACAAATTAAGTTATTTTTGATTAAATCTAAAAGCTTTCTAACCCTGCATAGAAAACAACACAACTACCACGTTTAGGGTACAGAAAGGTAGTGAGGACATCATTAAAATAGTCTGTGTGACATCAGTTACATTCATTTAAAAAAACTTGCTGACCACAAACTTTTAAACAATAGTGTATCTGAATGCAATCTACTTAGTGTTAGAAGCAAGGTTAAAGGATTTTAATTTGAATAGATTTCCATTAATGCTCTGTTGTTTTTCTAAATTATGACCTTTGACCCCCTACAGAGTAATCGTGTGACCCTGAAGATGGACGTATCACACACAGAGCACTCGCATGTTATTGGGAAAGGAGGTAATAACATCAAACGAGTGATGGAAGAGACGGGCTGTCACATACACTTCCCTGACTCCAACAGGCACAGCCAGGGGGAGAAGAGCAACCAGGTACAGAAACACACACGAAAATAGACCCAAACAGACCCAACTAGGGATGGAATGATAACTGGGTTTAATGATAAATCATGCTAAAATTCCCCACGGTTAGTATTGCTGTTTCAAATTTAATTATCATTAAAACCATATTCGATTACTGTGATTTAAACAACTCAGGATAAATAAATAGTGTCCAGCATAAAGCAAAGTTTAAATAACGGGCTCATGTGCGCATAGCACGCAGAGTAGTTTAGTTTTGTGTGAAAGCATGGCGGAAACCTGCACTCTCAGTGAATGTAAATGTAAGTCTCTGTAAATCCACTCTCTGACACTAGGTGGCACTTATGGAAAAGCTGAATTACAGCTGTTTCTTGTAACCTCCATGGACAAAACAGCATTGCGATTAGGAACACCACTTCATTAGGTATTACATGGAGCAAAGATGAAAACAAAATGCCTTTCTTTTCTGAAGACAGAACCTTCAGAGGTACATTTATTTAATTAGTTCATTCATTCAGTTAGTTCATTCATATATTCATTTGTACAATTCCCTCAGCACCCTTTTAAAACCCTGGCCAAAAAAAAAAAAGAATTTGCATGCCTTGCTGTAAATTTTGACCAGTTGATTAAAAACAAGCTTATGGAGCAGATAAATTACATATAATCATTTATTAATCAGTTATCATTTTGACTTAACCCTTTTCTTTCTATAAAGGCTGAAATTTTACCATTTTATGAAACCTTTTCAAAGCTTTATTTGAACATTTTGAACATGTTATTAGATAAACTGTTGTCAGTCGTTTTGTCATTTAAAATCCAGACATCACTGGGCAATTTTATTGCAAACAAAAAGTCATTTGTTTTTCATTGATTTTAAATGTAAAACTTGGTGAAACAATTTATATGTAAGTACTTTTTGAATTTTTCCAGCACAATTTAACAACACCCTGATAATACTGATAACCGTGATAATTTTGGTCACTATTATCGTGTTAAGAAATTTTCATGCCATTACATTCCTATGGCGTACCGTCGATTTTCCCCACAAGGAGTCTAAACGCACCCGGATATCGAGTGAAATTCACACAGAGAAACTCCTTCAGTGGCTGTTGTGTCGTGACAAGTGTCGGCATGTTTACATCCGGTCATGATGGCATCTGGCGTTTCTTGTCTCTGCTGTTTGTAAGATCTTTCAGTAGCTGTGATCTACTAAAAGCCTCAAAGGCATCAGGGCTAAAGAGAAGAAAACAAAGACATCTTCCCATTATTTTCTCATCTTCTTATCGCTAGGAAAGCAGTAAAGACTTGGATCACTTCTCTTTTTGCCCTTCGACTGAAAAGCCGCACAATGTGGCATTGTATCAGTATTTTCGTTTTTAGTTTTAGTTAATTATGTTGCCGAAAAATAGCAACAGGAAGCACCAGTAGCTCATGGAGTGCAACCATTTCACATCATCAAAATAATGGCGCCCCCATAGTCCAAAATGTGTATAAAATGATGTGGATTTTTTTTAAAATACTGTAAGTCTTTTATAGGTTTTCTACTACATATTTCATTAAGAGACATAATTTACGTTCTATTAAGCCATACAAGTCTTAATACCCGGGGTTGTTGATCATATCTATTTTCAGGATCTCCATTTTTATTTTAGTAAAGTTCACATTAAAATGAAAATTCTTTCAAGTACTGGTTGTTTTTGTTTTGTCAAAGCTGTAAGATGACATAGCTGATGATTGGTTCTTGCATGTGTTTTGATCAATTGTGATGCAGTTGAGGAAAGATTTCTGGCAAATAATTACTACATTTTGTCTATAGTGCATAAGTCATAAAATTTTATAGCACTTTTTGGTGTGTTAAAGTGTGTTTCTGCAAAATCCACAGTTTTTATGTTCTATGGAAGAAAGATATTTATGGTTTTTAAAAGACATAAGAGTGAATACATGACAATATTTTGATTTTTGCATGAATTATCTCTGCTATGGGAATATGTTTAGTTTTTTTGTGCTAATCTAGCAAAAGACAGCAAATTTCTTCCATCCAGCCAACATTTACTATCCAGCACTCTAGCTGAATCATTTTATTGGATGAGGGACATGAAGCCGTTTGTATTGGCTGGAGGAGGAGAACGGTTTGGAGTGTGATGGATCTGATTGGCTGTTGGACGGTTCTCAGGTTTAAATAGACTGCTGAGTGGTCTGACGAGGCGTGCAGACAGTTTGGAATGTTAGTAGCGTATACAAGTGCACGCATGGACAAACACAGACTTTAGAGCCAAACCAGATGGACTCTCTGAACTGGGCCCAATCACCTTGTTTCCAAACCGGGATTAATTCTCACAGGGCGTGATTAAACGTGTGGTAGTTGGGATGAAATGATGGAAACAAAAAAATAAAACTAGAAGGACTTTAATTAGGGTTTTCTGACTGGCACACTGCCACACACATACTATCATTTAATGTCTGATGGGTAATAAATCAGGTTTCTGGATGTGACAGTGTCTTTTTTAAGTTTAACAAAAAAATTCTTACAGGATGAGAAAAAGGAATAAACATCTGCACATGTTGTGAAAAAAAACATGAAGTACAATCATTTCTTTGTCTCTGCATTTTTCTCTCAGGTGTCAATAGCGGGGCAGCTGACTGGCGTAGAAGCAGCGAGAGTTAAAATACGGGTGAGAATTTGTTTAATGTTCTTCTTTCTTCTGGACCCACATATATAATGATCCCTTTGCAACCCATTTAGGCAGCTACACTGTATATTTCCATAATGTATGTATATTTTATAATGTAGCAAAGATTATAATATAAAAACAATGTCTCTAATATTAAATAATTTTCTTTTATTTGTGAATGTACTAACTTGACTTTATATCTTTTTCTACCCACTATTAGAGTATTAGATATAAAACCTAAAGAGAAACCGTTTCAGTTAAATTTGACAATTTTATTTGAGAAAAATAAATAGTAAAAATATTTAAAATGTAACTGCTTTTGCTCTATTTTGAATCAAATAAATGCAGGCTTGGTGAGCAGAAGAGACTTATTTAAAAAAACATTAAAAACTTACTGTTGACGGGTAGTGTATATATAATATATTAGGTTATTCAATGAATAACTTGAATCTGGACAGCCTTAAATACACTGTTTTCCTTTCTAATTTTCTGTAGGCTCCACTAGCACCCCCTTGTGGTCCAGTTTGAAAAGCCAATCATAGATTATGTGCTTTATGTGCTGCACCCTAGTGGTTGAAATGTCATCATCATTTGTTTTATGTTGTCTTCAACCCATGTGTTGTTGTTTTTCCTCAAAAGCATCAATCTTGTCTCTGTAGGAGCTGTTGCCGTTGATGCTGATGTTTGAATGCAGTGGTTTGGTGCAGCATGTGGACTGTAGCTCTCCTGTAGTTCAGCATATTTCCCATACTTACAGCGTCTCCATTTCCTTCAAACCTCCCTCCCGTCTCTATGGCAACACTGCCATCGTCCGTGGCAACCAGAACAATGCCAGTGGCGTTAAGGTGAGACATGAACTGATAGACTTATAAATGAACACTGCTATTGAAAGAGCTGGATTTTTGGGGGCTGTTTTATTATAATTTTATGAATGCAATATGCTTGTATTATTTAAAGAGATAGTTCATCCAAAAATTAAAATTCAGTTATTTATTACTCACCCTCATGTCGTTCCAAACTCGTAAGACCTTTGTTCATTTTTGGAACACTAATTAAGATATTTTTGATGAAATCCAAGAACTTTCTGACCCTGCATAGACCGCAATGCAGCTGACACATTCAAGGCCCAGAAAGGTTGTAAGGACATTGTTAAAATAGTCCATGTGACATCAGTGGTTCAAGCGTAATGTTATGAAGTTACGAGAATACTTTTTGTGCACGAAGAAAACAAAAATACCAACTTTATTCAACAATTTCTTCTCTTCTGTGTCAGCCTTCAATGCACGTTCATGAGTACCTCTATTTTATCTATGTACTTACTACCTTTCTGGGCTTTGAACGTGGTAGTTGCGTTGCTGTCTATGCAGGGTCAGAAAGCTCATCAAAAATATCTTAAAATTTCATCAAAATATGTTAATTTGTGTTCCAAAGATGAACGAAGGTCTTACAGGTTTGGAACGACATGAGAGTGAGCAATTAATGACAGAATTTTCATTTTTATGATTACA
>VONZ01000006.1:2862500-2965000 GCA_012976165.1 Labeo catla | reverse complement strand
ATGCAATAAAATAAAACAAAATTACAAAAAAAAAGAACATTTCGCATTTTTGTTTAGTTAGGGTTAAGGTTAAAATAACTAATATATCTAGTAATAAAAATCTAACTAATAAAAATATAAACATTAACTGAAATAAAATTAAAATAAAATGGAAAAAATAAAATGCAATAAAATAAAACAAAATGATAAAAAAAAAAGGAAATTTCACATTTTTGTTTAGTTAGGGTTAAGGTTAAAATAACAAATATATCTAGTAAAAAAATCTAACTAATAAATCTGTTATTAATAATGCAAAAATAAAATAAGTTAAAATGCATAAATAAAAATGACAGTCACTATAATTACTACTGTTTGTGTTGGTAGATTACAAGTCATGCTGCCAGCAGATCCATAATTAGCTACAGCTAGATGTGTGTGTATAAATAAGAAATTAAAAAATAAAATAAAATAAAATGAAAACATAAAATGCAATAAAATAAACAAAATGATGATTTTTTTTTTTTCAGAATTTCAAAAAAGAAATTTTCACATTTTTGTTTTGTTAATAATAAAACAAAATACAAACTAATAAAAACAAAATAAGCTAAAATGTAACCCTGGGTCCAACTAATATGCTAATGAGCTAATATTGTTGCCTCTTAAAAATGTCTGTGCTGTCTCTCATTTGAATGTTGATAGAAAAAAAAATTATAGCTGAGCTGTATACACATTATGCACTAAAAATATGATCGCTAATGCTTTTGGTATTAACATTGAACTGTTTTCTCTCTCTATCATCAGCTGGTCTTCTAAGGTCGTCTGTCAGCCCCATTACTAACGGTTCCCCAAACCCAAACTGTGTTCTCAACGGGCACGGCTCCGTGTTAAACATTCAGAACGGAGCAGTGAACAACTCGCAACACATTCATACACCTTCACACACATCTGCTCACACGCACTCACATTCACATGCTACTGGTCACACAGCTTCACTTTGGGCCAGTGCACTCAGTTCAACAGCTAACACAGCAGGTGAGTGTGTGCTCTTTTCAACCACATATGTGACCACAAAACCAGTCTTAAGTAGTACGGGTATATTTGTAGCAATAGCCAACAATACATTGTATGGGTCAAAATTATTTTTCTTTGAATGCCAAAAATCATTAGGATGTTAAGTAAAGATCATGTTCCATGAAGATATTTTGTAAATTTCCTACCGTAAATATATCAAACTTGATTTTTGATTAGTAATATGCATTGCTAAGAACTTCATTTGGTCAACTTTAAAGGCAATTTTATCAATACTTAGTTTTTTTTTTTTAACCCTCAGATTCCAGATTCCAGAGATACAAAATTGTATCTCAACCAAATATTGTCCTATATATTATATATATATATATATATATATATATATATATATATATATGTCCTATATAAGTCATATATTATTTATGTGTTACATAACCCTCTCTCTCTGTCCTTGCCTCAGGGTTTTCCACAGACCTGATGTTGCAGTCAGTTTCTCAATCAACTCTCAGTGGTCTTCTGCTCCCTGGGGTCCAGAGTCAAGCACACACTCACACACCGTCCCCTCCACCTGGACTTGCACCAATACACAAACCAGCCAGTGCAGAACATCTCAACGGACATGTGAGAATCTTACTAAACTGTATACGTTTTAAGGCATTATAGATTCAACTGTGCTGCCTTTTAAGCCAAGTCTTTTTGGCCACATCAAGGCAGGATCTCATGTATACTTTATACATATGACAAAGCCAGAGTGCATCTGTTTTGTTTTAATCTCATTATGTTTCCCTGCTGGATGTTATGTGTATGTTGCAGCTCGCCAGTTCTGTGTACAGTCGAATCTCCTCTGTATCGCTGAACTCTGCCCATTGTGACACGAGCCAGGAAGTTATTGGACACACCCAGTCAGAATCCATTTCCAATAAATCTGCAGATGAAGGTATAAAACAACAACTTTTTATACACCGTTTTATACAACTTTTTATGGACGGAAGTATTGGGACACCTGACCATTACACCAATATGGATTTAAACACATTATAAATGCAAAGACATTAAAGGGATAGTTCACCCAGAAATGTAAATTCTGTCATTAATTACTCACGCTGTTGTCTTTCCAAACCCGTAAGACCTTCGTTCATCTTTGGGAAATGAATTAAGATATTTTTAATGAAATCCAAGAGCTTTCTGACCCTGCATAGACAGTAACACAACTGAGATGTTCAAGGCCCAGAAAGGTAGTAAGGTAGTAGTAGTTAAAATAGTCCATGTGACATCAGTGGTTAAACCTTTTCTTAAAGCCACAGGAATGTGTTTTGTGTGCAAAGAAAACAAAAGTAACAGCTTTATTTAATAATTTCTTCTCTTCCGTGTCAGTTTCCGACGCACGTTCACAATGTTCGTTAGTTCCATTGCTGTCTAAGCAGGGTCAGAAAGCTCTCAGATTTCATGAAAAATATCTTAATTTGTGTTTTGAAGATGAACAAAGATCTTACGGGTTTGGAACGACAAGAAGGTAAGTAATTAATGACAGAATTTTAATTTTTGGGTAAGCTATCCCTTTAATAATGGACCTTTGCAGCTCTAACAGCTTCCACTTTTCTAGAAAGGCTTTCACAAGATGTTGGATTGTATCTGTGGGAATTTTTGCCTCTTCATCCAGTAGAGCATTTGTAAGGTCAGGCACTGACGTTGGAAAAGAAGTTCTGGCTTGCAGTCCAGGTGTTTGACGAGGTTGAGGTCAGGGCTCAGTGCGGTCCAGTCAAATTATTCCACACAAGACTCATCCAGTCCTGTCTTTTTGGCCCTTGTTTTGTGTACTAGGGCGCAGTCATGCACAGTCATGGCCTTCTCCAAACTGTTCCCACAAAGTTGGAAGCAAAGGATTGTCTAAAATATTTTGGTATGCTAAAGCATTAAAGGGACAGTTCACCCAAAAATGAAAATTCTGTCATTAATTAAACACCCTGATGTCGTTCCAAACCTGTAAGACCTTTGTTCATCTTTGGAACACAAATTAAGATATTTATTTGGGAAATCTGACCACTTTCTGACCATGCCTAGACAGCAACACACTTGCCACGTTCAAGGCCCAGAAAGGTAGTAAGAGCATTGGTAAAATAGTCAGTGTGACATCAGTGGTTCAACTGTAATATTATGAAGCTATGAGAATATTTTTTGCACACAGAGAAGCGTGACACTTTCCACTGCTCCAGAGTCTAGTAGCGGAGTGCTTTACACCACTCCATCCAACGCTTGGCATTCTGCTTGGTGATGTGAGGTTTGCACGCAGCTGCTTAGCAATGGAAATCCATTCCATGAAGCATCGCACAGTTTTTGTGCCTATATTAATGCCAGTGGAAGTTTGGAACTCTTCAGCTGCGCAATCAGCAGAGCATTGGAGACTTTTACTTACCATGCGCCTCAGCACTCTGTGACCCCGCTCTTTGACTTTACATGATCTTCTGCTTCATGGCTGAGTTGCTGTTTCTAAATGCCTCCACTACCAACAATACCACTTACAGGGGAATAACCAGCAGGGATGAAATTTCACCAACTGGCTTATTGCAGAGATGGCATCTTAATACAGTACTATGCTTGAATTCCCTTCAGAATGACCCATTTTTTCCAAATTGTTTATAAATGCAGAATGCATAGCTAGGTGCTTGATTTTATACGCCTGTGGCAATGGGTCTGATTGAATCCAAATGTAATAATTAAGAGGTGCATCCCAATACCTTTGTCCATATAGTGTATATATGTCAATCTTTCTGTCTTTCTACGGTATATATTAGTCTATCCACAGCTGAGGTCAAAAGTTTACATACACCTTGCAGAATCTGCAAAATGTGAACTATTTTACCAAAGTAAGAGGGATCATACGAAATGCATCTTATTTTTTTTGTTTAGTACTGACCTGAATGAGCTTTCACATAAAAGACATTTACATATAGTCCACAAGAGAAAATAATAGTTTAATTCATAAAAATGTCACTTACAAAAATGTCCCTGTTCAAAAGTTTACATATACTTGATTCTTAATACTGTGTTGTTACCTGAATGATCCACAGCTGTGTTTTTTTGTTTAGTGATAGTTTTCATGAGTCCCTTGTTTGTCCTGAATGCCTTCAGCATTTTTGTGTATTTGAACCCTTTCCAACAATGTCTGTATGATTTTGAGATCCATCTTTTCACAATGAGGACAACTGAGGGACTCATATGCAACTATTACAGATTCAACAGATTCAGATTGCAGGTTCAAATGCTCACTAATGCTCCAGAAGTAAAAAAAAAAAAAAGAGTGAGGGGGTGAAAACTCTTTGAATTTGAAGTTCAGGGTACATTGAACTTATTTTGCCTTCTGTCGAACATGTAGGCATGTTCTATAGCTTCTGAAGGGCAGTACTTAATGAAAAAGATGATATTTAGGCAAAATAAGAAAAATGTACACATCTTCATTCTCTTCAAAAGTTTACACCACTCTTAATGCATCGTTTTTTTCCTTCTGGAGCATCAGTGAGCATTTGAACCTTCTGTAATAATTGCATATGAGTCCCTCAGGTGTCCTCAGTGTGAAAAATGGATCTCAAAATCATACAGTCATTGTTGGAAAGGGTTACAATATACAAAAATGCTGAAAAACCAAAGAATTTGTGCAACCTGAAGGATTTTTTTGAAGAACAGCAGGCAGTTTAACTGTTCAGGACAAACAAGGGACTCAAGAACATCCATCTATCCATCTATCTCACATTTTTTGCAACCCTAATTCACTGTGCTTAGTATTGATGCATTATATTGTTATTCCACAATTTATCTCTGTGTGTATATCAGGCTCAGATACGTTTGTTGAAGTGGGCATGCCCAGAAGCCCGTCTCACTCAGCCAATGGGAGTGAGCTGAAGCAGATGCTGGCCTCTTGCACTGTGTCGTCAGGGAAACGGCAAACGGTGGAACTTCTGCAGAGAACCAAGAACTCACTTCTTCAGTACGTTTAATCATAATGACCTAACATCGTCATGACAATTTAGTTCTGCTTATTTATTTAAGGTTACACTGCAGATGTGAAGTGCTCCTTAAAAATTGTTTTCGTGTGTGTGTGTGTGTGTGTGTGTGTGTGTGTGTGTGTGTGTGTGTGCTAAGAGTGTTGAGTGTGTGCTGGCTGATTCTGATTGTGAGAATCCAGTGACTGACAAAAGAGCACCAGGAAGTGAGAGAGCTGCAGAAAGACGACTTGCACCACATATGCAGGTTTATATACACATTTACACACACACACTGTACTCGCATACAAGTGTACACAAACTAGAACATATTCAAACTGTCATTGTTTATTAATGTTTTTCAGGCTTTTGACTATGAGAAAAAGAAGCTACTGGCCACTAAAGGTGAGCAAACGCTTGATCTCTTAAGGGGATAGTTCACCCAATAATGAAAATTCTGTCATTAATTACTCACCTTCATGTAATTCCGAATCCATAAGTCAATCGTTCATCTTTGGAACACAATTTAAGATATTTTTGATTAAATCCAAAAGCTCATCAAAAATATCTTAATTTGTGTTCTGAAGATGAACGAAGCTCTTATGGGTTTGGAACGACATGAGGGTGAGTAGTTAATGACAGAATTTCCATTTTTGGATAAACTAACCCTTTAATTTAACATCTGGATGTGAAAATGTGCATAAAGTAGCATCTGAATATGAGATCACTAGTTGTGGTTAAACAGTTGTGCTGTTTTTGTATAGCCATGCTGAAGAAGCCGGTTGTGACTGAGATTCGGACCCCTACAAATACCTGGAGCGGGTTGGGTTTTTCTAAATCAATGCCAGCGGAGAGCATAAAAGAGCTGCGCAGGGCACACCATGTGCCATATAAACCCAGCATAAGCACTACTTATGAGGTACAAACTCACTGGTGCACAGCCTGAATGTAGCTCAGTTTAAATGAAGCTGCATCTGAAGGTTTTAATAATCTCTTCAAAAATTATTTGAAAAAGCAGGGTTTCAAAGTTGCTTTTTTTGTGTGTATGGTTTCAGGACTCTCATCTCTCTGTCTCGCACTCTGGGAGTCAGGAGGGTTTGGGTAACGACACCAAATCCGATAATTGGGGGGATTTAAATGGGAATGTTAACATCAATGGAAATGGACTGCCAGGAAATTCTGAATTTTCCCCTGCTGTCAGCAGCCCAAAGAGAATCAAGAACAAATCTTGTGAGACTAAATATTTTGTGCTCCTTTCTTCTATACATAAAGCAACGAACAAAATTTACTGCCTACTCACTTGTTCTGTCTTTCACTTCGTCTGTGTGTTTGGGTCAGTAGGTGAGCAGTTTCTCAGCAGCAGTAATTATATGGACAGTATCTCTATGTCTGGCAGCAATGGCTGCTCTCTCAGTTCATCTCTCAAAGGAACAGATCTCCCCGAGCTGTTCAGCAAACTTGGTCTCGGCAAATACACAGACATCTTCCAGCAGCAGGAGGTAATTCATTAACAACATTTGAGTAATGAATTTAGATTTGCATGTGTTTGGAATAATAAAAAGTTTTTAAGTGATGATGCACACTCTAATGTGTTTTTATTAAAAACAGATTCATGTGTGCCTCGTCACTTAAAAAAATGTTCATAAAGTATTCGTATTTTATATTTTGGTAGAATATATAAACATAAAAGTATGATTACATAGTATTCTTTCTTGTGTTCATTTAGTACATCTAGTGTCTTGGTTATTTTTGGTAGATTTTTTACTTGCATTAAACATTTTAATTTGGAAATAAAATAAGATGTATTGCTAGTTCACCTTGCAAGCACTGTAATAATAGGATATATATGTGTATGTCTGTTGTCTAATAGATTGATCTGCAAACATTTGTCACACTAACGGATCCAGACCTAAAGGAACTGGGAATCACAACGTTTGGTGCTCGCAGGAAAATGTTGCTTGCGATCTCAGGTCAGTAATCTTTGTGTTTATATCCAAGCTACAGCAACAGTAACAATTTACACTATATATTTTATTTGTGAACTTATGATTAGCTGTTCTTTTTAATAGTTAACGTTTTTTTTTTTTTGGATCATCGGTCATCCAAGCTCGGTAAATATCGTTCACAGACATGGAGGTTTACTTTAAATTTCACCAAGCTGATTACTCACTAAAAACTCTCACAGATCAGTTTTCATGCCATTTCCATCTTATTTTGATGTGACGAAGTGGTTATATCTAAGTGTGTGAGTTGTCTACTTACTTTTTAAAATTAGTCTTCCCATTAACACCATTATATTGTTCATTCAGACTGATTTGTAAATGCAGAACGTGCATCAACACGAGAGAACGGATTTATCGCATGAACCAATAACAGCCAAACATAACCAGTTAAATCCAATCAAATTGCAATGGAGGCATTGCCTCCTCTCACTTGAATTTTCCCCATTCATTCTCAGTTACCCCCTACCAAACACACTGCACGCTTTAGGGGGTCTGTTGGAAAATGTTTCTTTAGAAAAACGAATGATTTACACACTTTTTAATGTTATATTTTGTAATTTTGGAGACCGTGCCTCCATTTCCTCACAAACATACATACAGTCCCTTGCAAAAGTATTCATACCCCTTAATTTTTTTTCACACTTTGTTGCAGCCTTATGTTAAACTGCTTTAAATGAGTTTTTTCCTCACATCAATTTACACTCCATACACCATAATGACAAAGCAAAAAACAAATTTGTGACAACTTAAAAATAAAAAACTGAAATAAGTATGTTGCATAAGTATTCACACCCTTAACTCAGTACTTAGTTGAAGCAGCTTTACAGCCTCAAGTCTTTTTGGGTATGATGCAACAAGCTTTGCACGTCTGCATTTGGGAATTATTTCCCATTCTTCACCTCACCTCTTCACCTCTCAAGCTCTTTAAGCTTTGATGGTGGCTGGCAGACATTCCAGAAATATTTAATTGTGTTGAAGCCAAGGCTTTGGCTGGGCCACTCAAGGAAATCCACAGAGTTGTCTATAAGCCACTCTTGCTGTGTGCTTAGGCTTAGTGTCCTTTTGGAAGGTGAACCTTCTGCCCAGTCTGAGGTTCTGAATGCTCTGGATTGGGTTTTCATTAAGGCTATCTCAGTATTTTAGTGCATTGAGCTTTTCTTCTGCTCTGACGAGTCCTTCAGTCCCTGCTGCTGAAAAACAGCCCCACAGCATGAGGCTGCTACCAGCACACTTTACTTTTGAGAGGGTACTCTGCAGGTGATGAGCAGGTTCATCAGACCAGAAAATCTTGCTTCTCACAGTCTGAGAGTCCTTAAGATGCTTTTTTGCAAATTCCAAGCGGGTTTTCATGTTTTCGCTGATTGAGTTTGGCCACCCCACCATTAAGACCAGATTGGTGGAGTGTTGCAGTGATGTTTGTCCTTCTGTAAGTTTCTTCCATCTGCGTATATGATCATGGAGCTCAACTAGAGTGACCAATATAACCAATATAACCAAATCCCTTCTCCATAAAGTGCTCAGTCTGGCCAGGAGGCCAGCTCTAGGAAGAGTACTAGTTCTTCCAAGCTTTTTCCATTATTGATAATGGAGGCTACATGCTTCTGTGAACCTTCAATGCTGCAGATTTTTTTTTTTTTCTGAACTCATCCCCAGATCTGTGCCTTGACGCAAGTCTGTTTATGAGCACTACAGGCAGTTATTTTGACCTCAGGACTTGGTTTTTGCTCTGATATGCATTTTCAGCTGTTAGACCTTTTCTGAGTGGTGTGTGCCTTTCCAAATCATGCTCATTCAAATGAATTTGCCACATTTTGACTCCACTCGAAGTGTAGTAGTAACTTCTACAAGCAAGCTACATTTCAAGTGTCTGAGAAAAAGAGTATGAATACTTTAGCAATGGATTCATTTAAGTTGTTTTTTTTTTATTTCTAATAAATTTGCGTAGTTGTTACAAACCTGTTTTGTGCTTTGTCATTATGGTGTATGGAGTGTAGACTGATGTGAGACAAAGTAATTTAAAGCAGTTTAACATAAGGCTGCAAGTTGCAACGTAAAACGTGAAGAAAAAAAAAAAAGAGGGGGTATGAATACTTTTGCAAGGCACAAACCTCATGTGTTTACTGATTACTGATGATATTTGAATGTCTTCTCAGAGCTGAATAAGAGCAGGAGGAAGCTTTTTGACACGCCCAACATTCGCTCCTCCTTCCTAGAAGGCGGGGCCAGCGGTCGTCTGTCGCGCCAGTTCCACGCAGACATGGCGAGTGTCAGCGGTCGCTGGTGATCTCTTACCTGTGGGAATGTGGAGCGCAAACCACTTCATAATGGACTCTGATACAGAAAGCCCAAAAGTGATGTTTGAAAATGTGGTGATGTGTTATTAAGGTTGTTTTTTGTGCCTAAAGTATACAGAAGGGAATTCAATTTCGCTGAGAATGTGCTATTAATGCATTTACTCTGGGTGAACAGGCAAAGCACGGAGTTTAAAAACTAACCGTACTGGCAGCAAGAGTGCTTCAGTATTGGTGTCTAGCACTTTAAATATGTAAACTCTGCTGTTTTTGCCGGTAGGTTGTATGCAATGTGTGTCTTTTGTAACGTCCGACTGTCTAGTAACAAAGCCAAACACATGCACTTATTTAGCAGGTATTTCCAAATCACACACAACCAGTTGATGCTTATGTGGTTTACCAGACTGTTATATTCATGTTTAGTTTAAATACTTATTGGTCCTTGTGGTATTGCCGTATTTTAAATCTATTTTATTTTATAGTTTCATTATGTTTTCGTATTTTTATGTTAATCGTTTTAAAAGGCATTATCAGTTTACTTTTTTATGTTTTGGTCCTTTTCTTTTGACATCATTAGTTTTTTATTGTTTAATCTGTGGTGTACTTGTCAGAACGTGTCGTCATCATCTCAAACAGATGTCAGCCATTCTTATGGTGTAAATGAAGTCTTTTCCGAAGGAATATATTTGAAAATATTATCCATTAAATTCCAGTGTTTTGATTAATCAGTATTTACATTTTATTTGTAGCACAGACATCAAATTTAAGCTGCATTAGGTACTTTTCAAGTCTAAGTGGGATGTTTGTTGAAAGTTTGATGTTGGTAACAGAATACGTTTCCTTTGTATGTGCAAACATGCAAACAAGTGCTTTTTCTCATAGCTCAAAGCCATAAATTAACTCAAGGGCTACGGTTGGTAAATTTATGATTTTTCAAATACTTGTTTGTGACTTGTTTTCAATTACTTTTATCATTCTGTTTTTGTTGTTGTTGTTGTTGTTTTCCTACCATCAGTGTTACCGGTCTTTAATTTGTTTACATTTATTTTAGATGTAGTATATTCACGGTACAGCCTACAAAGAAGAATGTATAACGCATAGAAAGAGCTTTTTGAAACCATCTGTTGAAACCATCCTAATCTCCTTTATATGGGTTTTTTTTTTTTTTTGGAAGGAAAATGATGACAGTTTCTGAAATATTGCACAGAATGCTTGTGATATTCTTTCATTATTGCTTAGTGGTGATATTAATTGCTTGATTGTAGGTCCAAAGTGAAAATCTCATAAGATTTATGTGCAGAATACGGACTTTACAAGGATGCAAAGTACAGAGATAAAATTCCTAAAATTCCACAGTGGAACCACTGTATATGGTTACTGAATTGTGTTTGTAATCAAGATTCATGTGTTTTCTTTGCATCTGACAAATCATGTGTTCAGTTATCCACTTTTCACCTGAAACAACTTAACTGTTTTATTATTGTGTTATTATTTTTTTTTCTGAGTGAACAACTGCGTTGTTCTGTCATTCTAATTGTGCTACCTTCCTCGGGAAAGTGGAGCAATATGGGAGAAGTGTTTTTGTTTTCTGACAAAGGGAACAGTGTTCATGTTTTTGCCTTGTAAAAACTTTCTGTAAATCCAAATCAGTGTCTTGTAAAATGGACAGAAGCCATTTGCTGCCTGTGATTTTGAGAACCAGAGATTTCCTCTCTGAAAGTAACAAAAAAGGGATAAAAGTGAAAGAACAAATATAATTGAAATGTTGTTGTGGAATGTGGTTTTGTTCTAGAAAATAAAAATGTTTGCAAGCCAAATCAAGTATGCTTTATATTTTATTAATAATCCATAATCTACCGTTTCTATCCACTTCACACATCTCAAAGGACACAGACAGGCACTTCTCTTTTGAAAGTAAGAGCAAAGACATGGGTAATTATGTGTGATTTTTATGGTGTGTTTTGCATATTAATGTACATCTGCCTCTAAATAGGGAAACTGCAGGAACTCTGTGTGTGTGTGTGTGTGTGTGTGTGTGTGTGTGTGTGTGTATGTGGGAGAGAGAGAGAGAGACCAGAGAGGGTGAAGCTGTCAGCATGATGTGAAAGAGTGCAATACAAAAATAAAAGTGAGTAATTAACAAGCAACAAAGCTTTGAACCTCCTGGCTTTACTATTTTGGAACTAGCTAATTTAATGCTGTGAGACATAAACCACCGCTAGCTGTTGAAACTGGAGAGAGAAGATCTGATGCATGAAGGGGAAAAGCTGTTCTTTATTGTGTTAATGTAGATTAAGCTTGTACCGAAGAACAGAAATACATGTAGCCTAATGTTAAACAGAAAAATTCAGTGTGAATTTAGGCAATCATGTTAAATGACTGTAATATCTCTCGTATGTGTGTGGTACCATCATTTTGGTCAAGACATTTGGATTTGTACACAGTAGAGGGCGCCATTTGCTATATTTCTAGTTAGATTTTTGGAATGTAGGCTACATCAATAAGAAAAACTAATTTGCTAAACGCCTTGTGAAAAGAAAAAAAAATGTTAGTAAATCTTAACCTTTAGTTTGTATTTAAATCTGATGTTATGCAAAAGACCAAACGTGACTTTAATTTATAGCCTGTGGGACTACTAATGGGCAACATATAGCCTCCCTGTTGGAAAAAAACAGCAATATGACCAGCTAAGTACCAGCTGAAACCAGCATCAAAACCTACCTACAGTGGCTATTTCGCGTAAAATGACTCATATGTAGGCCACGCATTTTAAGACTGTTTCGGTTGTGGATTATTGTTATCAGGTTTATCAATTTCCGCAAAACACATTGACTAACGAGCATACACAATGTTGACAGATTTTTAATCATGAATGACTTAGTGTTTTTCCCATTATGTAAGCGTCCACTGAGTTAGAGTTTAAGTTAACGAATCTGAACGAATCTTATTGGTACGCGAATTCGAAAGATTCGAATCACTGGTCGTGAATTATTGTTTTCAGTGAATTATCGATTCACTCATAATACGCCACCTACTGACATAAATGACTGATGAGCATACACATTGTAGACAAATTTTAATGAAATAGGCCTATAATAAAACTCGTCTCGGTCCTGAATAATACAGTGTTTTTTCCCTCATTTACTCGTTATCTGATCTGTTGATTTAAGGTTTAAGTTAAGGAATCTGAGCAAAAGACCCTATTGAAAAAACAGCATATGCTGTTTAAGTAGGTTTTGATGCTGGGATGCTGGTTTTAGCTGGTCCTTTGCTGGTTTATGCTGGCTCTTTGCTGGTCCTTGACCAGCACATTACCAGCAAAGGACCAGCATAAACCAGCTAAAACCAGCATCCCAGCATCAAAACCTACCTAACCAGCATATGCTGTTTTTTTCAACAGGGGATTCGAATCACTGGTCGTGAATTATTGTTATCAGTGAATTATCCAGTCACTCATAACACGCCACCTACTGGCGTAAATAACCGATGAGCATGCACAAATGACTGATGAGCATGCACAATGTAGACTATAATTAAATGAAGTATAATTTGACTCATGTCAGTCGTGAATAACACGTACAGTGTTTTTTAATTGGTTATCTAATGTAAGGGTCCACTGACTGAACCAGTTAAGGAAACAAACAAACTTTTTTGGTACGCGTATTCGAAAGATTCGAATCACTGGTTGTGAATTATTGTTATCAGTGAATTATTAATTGATAATTAACTACTGGCGTAAATGTCTGAAGAGCATGCGCAATGTAGACACCAATTTTAATGAAATATAAAACTCATTCCGGTCGTGAATGACACAAATTGTTTTTGTTTTTATTTTTATTTTGTTTTATTCTTATCTAATGTAAGGGTCCACTGACTGGAAAAACCAGTTAAGGAATCTGAACGAATCTTTTTAGTTCATTAATTCAAAAGATTCGAATCACTGGGACGAATCAATATCCCCACCCTGTTCATGCAGGGGCCGATTCGGTACCAAATAAGGACATGAGCGCGACCGCTTGAAGTGACGTCACTGAAATGGATGGTGGAATAAGGAGTCTTTCGCTCAGAGGAGGGAGCAGAGGTAACGTTACAGGGGGTATAGAGTCTGCTGAAATTCAGAATTAACGGTAGTGTAGACTGTAATCTCGTTACATAACCCATCACTGAACACGCCGTTCGTCTGCTCATTCATTCGCGTTAATCCGTTTCTCCACACAACGAAAACACTTGTGGCGTTCGTCAAAGCGAGAGAACTTAGATAGGTTTCTGTTTTCTCAAGATGAGGACCACTGCATTCAGCCACTAGAATAAAATAACCTTCCTTATAGTGTGTACAGTATATGCTTCTGTCCTTGTATCTATGTCCAGCAGTGTGGTGGTGGTGACGACCCGCTGACGCGGTTTCCACCTGGAGCAGAAAGAGAGACGGAGGCGACACAGAGCATCAGACTCAGCCTATTTGGTTTTCAAGCCGAAGCTGAAGAATATTTCCAAAGATATCCACTCGCCTCTGCAGACATGGAGGCGGCGAGTTTGGCACACGGGGTTGCGAGCCCATTGAGCCCGCGCGAGGGCATGATCAAGAACGTGAGCCTGGAGTCGCTCCAGCTGTGCGAGAGAGACGGTAAGAAACCTCTGAGTGACTGTAAACTTGACAGGTTTATCCACGCCTGTTTTCCCCTATTAGCAAACCTTTTCAGGGACCTTGTTTATTTTGAAACGCTTAAAGACTATAGTAATACGGGATTATACACTGCTGCAGAAACAAATCGCCTGTCACATCCATGAAAAGCGGAATAGTGAGACATGGCAGGCTGCCTTTGTGTGTGCTGCCTGTGGTATCTGATAGTGAAATCTCTGCTGTTTCTGTGAGGCTTTCATTTCAGCACCATGGACACTACCCTCTTGCAGTCAGATAGCTTTCCTCTTTCAATCTCGTTTAATTATCATGCGGTCATTCAAGCTGAAACCAAGAAACCAGTATTGTAAACCAGTGGAGAAAACAATATAAATGTCAAAATAAAATAATCATAATAATCTCAGGTGCCCTAAAGCACTTAAGGATGGTGATGTGGCAAGGGGTGAGGCTTTTTGACAGTGAGAAAGCTTCTATATATATTTGCTCATTTTTATATTTTATATACATGTATTATGAAAAATATATACATATTTATAAATAATTGTGAAATGTGTAAATTCATGACTCATAATATAAACAATTTATATAAACTCATATTTTGCAGTATGTTGTTTTCATATGTTATAATATTTTAATATGTTATGCTTTATATATATACATTTTAATTTACAATTGTATATGTAATATTAAAAATATTAAAATATATTAACATATTTAAGTATATTTATGTAGTTAATACTCTATGAAGTTAATACTTTATATTATGCATGTTATGCAATTATATATAATTACTGTATTTTATGTTATAATTTATTATTAGATTATAATGTATTATATATATATTATGTTATTTATTATAATTTGTATATTTATGTATGTGTGTGTGTATACATATGTATATATAATTGTACAAATATATTAATATGTACAAAACAACTCATGCATTTAAGATGCATTTTGCAATATATACTGTTTTGTGTATATAAATATATTTACAGTACATTTCTTTATAAACATAAATACATTTCTTGAATCAGAATATATATTACTTAATTTTACATATTTATCTTATATAATTTATTTATATATTTATTTATTTATTTGTGTGTGTGTATATAAATATATAATTGTACAAATATATTAATTATATTTTATTAATTGTACAAATAATATATATTTGTACAATTTGTGTCTATAAATATACATTTACAATATGTTTCTTTACAGACACATTTCTTTACAATACATTAACGCATTTCTTGAATCAATTCAGATGACTTAAATGTATTTAGCTGTTTACAAGGAGCATCAGGCATTTTTAACAGCTTCATGTTCATGGCAGAAGGTGAAGTCAGGTGCTCGCACACACACACACACACTGTGAGCAGGACACATATTGGGAGGATCCTGCTGTGACTTTTAAAGATATACAGGCTTGATGTAGAGGCTTACATGAGGATACACTATTTCCATCTCTATTTTCCCTATAAATGCAAATTTATTTTAACTGAAGGAATCACCTTTATCGTTTAAATAAGTGTTACAACCATCAGTGAGCATGTGTTTGAATTATCAAAATGTGTCATCTTCTTTGAGAATGACTGAAGCAACAAACCGCAAATACGCAACTTGGCAGGCTTCAGAAGAATGCAGCGTTCCTCTAAGGCTAGCACAATGACTCACCAGGTTTTTGAGAGGGAGGCAATGTTTTTATCTTCCCTACATGAATGTATTTGAATCAGCATTAATTAGTCTGAATAGATTGCTGTGCTGGCAGCACAGTGCCTCTTATCTCTTTGAGTTACCACATTTACACATCAGCACTCGTTTCATTTTGGTTAATTGCAGCAAACTGAGGGAGTGCATAATGCACTGTTTTTGAGGTACTAATTGAGCCCTCTAATTAGTTAGCATGAGTGTGTTTCTCAGACATGAAGGAAAACAATCTCTTTAAACATGGACCAGACTTCTTGTCTGTTCAGTTGCCCTAACCAGACACAGCTGTACATTTTTTTAAGCACCCTTGGGATATTTTATCTGAAAACTATGCTCTGTGTATTCAGATGAATGAAACTGCTAGCGTTGGCTAATGCCAACCCATCAGCTAAGTGCTGGTGTAAATACCAAAATCAGATTAGCTAAAAACCTGAATCTGTTCCATGCAGGACTTGAAGTAACCTTGGGAATTCCTGACTGCAGCATGTAACACTTGAACTAATATATTTAGATGTACTGTATAACATAAATTGTTTAAGATGTTGAAGTGAGCCTGTCTAGTAAGGACCTGGATTTGTAATGAAGCGTTTGCAGATTTAATCCCAGTTAGAGGCAACCAGTGAACTGTAAACTTTCTTTCACCATTGTGCCCTTGAGCAAGGGATATGAGTATACAGATAAAGAGTGAGTGAAGTATAGGAGAATAAACAAATCTTAATCTATTCTAAACAATTCACAACTGTTCCCAGCTAAGAAAAGATGTTAGTTTTTAATTGATGTTGAATTACAGACAGCACATGCTTAATTAATAGCTAGACTGCTTGCGAAATCATCCCTAATTAAATGCAAATTTTTCATTGTGTATGATTAAGTGCTGTAATGATTATATGTTGCTTGAGGCTTGACTTAAGTTCATTTTCCCTCCACTAGTGAGGCTGTGGGCTCATAAACTAGAAAACAGCAGCCTGCTGTACCATTATATTACGTGCACAGCGCTCGTTGTGAGCTTTGCAGCTCATCTCGGCAAAAGTTAATTGCAAACTAAATGTGTTGCCTTTATTGCAGGCAGAGAGAAACGGATTATATTCACAGCAAATTTTCCCACACACATTTGGAGCTAGAATCCCAAGAGAATCATGTAGAAATATTTTTATTTTTATTTTATTTTATTATTAAGTTTTTAACTCTAACTGGCATCATAATTTGTCATAAAAATAAATTAGCCTGGGACTAAACTGTTAGTAAATTGTGAATTTCCTGCTGTGCACAGCTTGTTTTTCTGCAAATGACAAATGTGTGTATTAATATGCAATTCTGTGTGCATTTTGGAGTGGATCCAGAGCTCATTAAACAAATCCAAACCCTGCTAAACTAGCATTCTGGCACACTACAGACACATTTGCAGCTTGAACCTGCAATCTTGCTCTGTGTTAAAGCTCAGACTGGAGAAAAGCCTTGTTTTCATACGCAGGGGCCAATACTATTTTGTAGTCACATGTTGTAGTGCTGTTTACCCACATAAAGACCTTACTGTAGTTTTGGATTTGTGAGTGTGTGGTATTTCTTAGGTTAGATGTGCAGTCTGTACAGTCTGGACAATTCTGTTTTGCTTTGTTATGTAATACTGCAGTTTTCTGTGAAAGCTGCTCTCATAAGCTGCCTCCCTGATGGATATCCTTGGTTGTTTAGGTGTTTGTGATAGAGGTATATAAAATGGGGTTTGGTGATAGATTTATTCGAAACATCTGATGTTTAAGAACTGTAGGTCTTTTGTGTGTGCGTGGCTTTAAATAGACTGTGGTCCCGCAGGAAGCTATTAGCCATTATTAGAGTCGATATAGAACCAGACGCTCCACGCTTTTCCGTTCTGGTCTCATGATTCAGCAGGTAGTTCTGTCTGTGCTCTCCTACGTGTTTTGAATCTCATATTGTTGTCTATGTATACACTTCAATTCAAAAGTTGTGGTTGACTGAATGTTTGTCTCTTAAGTCTGCATTTATTTGATTAAAACTATAGTAAAAACACTAATATTGTGAATTATTGCAGTATAAAATAATATTTTTTTATTTTATTATATTTTAAAAATGTAATTTATTCATTCAGGAATCATTCTAAGATGCTGATTTGGTGTTTAAGAAATGATGCTGCTTAATTTGATCAAAAATACAGTAAAAATAGCAATACTATAAATTATTATCACAGTTGTGCTGCTTAACTTGATAAAAAAATACAGTAAAAAAAAAGTAATATTGTAAATTATCGAAATATAAAGTAACAGTTTTTAGATCATCAATACCTGAAACCCTAATATTGTGAGTTATCAAATAACATTTTTTTTATTTTATTATATTTTCAAATATTATTTATTCCTTTAGAAATCATTCTAATATGCTGTTTTGGTGTTTAAGAAAAAAAAAAATGTTTTTCAGCACAGTTGTGCTGCTTAATTTGATCAAAAATACCGTAAAACACTAATAGTGTGAATTATTGCAATATGCTTTTTTTTAAATTATTTTATTATGTTTTAAAATGTAATTTATTTCTTTAGAAATTATTCTAATATGCTGTTTTAGTGTTTAAGAAAAATCATATTATTATCACAGCTGTGCTGTTTAATTTGATCAAAAATACAGTACAAAACACTAATATTGTGAATTATGGCAATATAAAATACATTTTTTATTATATTTTAAAAGGCAATTTATTTCTTTAGAAATCATTCTAACATGCTGGTTTGGTGTTTAAGGAAAACAAACTTGTTATTATCACAGTTGTGCAGCTTAATTTGATCAAAAATACATTAAAAACACTAATATTGTAAATTATTGCAATATAAAGATTCATTCCGAAATCATTCTGATATGCTGATTTGGTGTTCAAGAACAATCTTTTCACAGTTTTTAGTGGAAACTGTGACACTTTCATAAATAAAATGTTTAATTTAAAATAGAAATATTTTGTAACATTATAAATGTCAGTATAAATGCACATATGATCAATTCATTATGTCCTTGTTTAAATAACAATATTTCTTAACAGAATTTAAAAAAAAAATAATAAAAAAATATATATAATAGTGCATGATATATAAAAGTTTTATCTGTCAGCTTTTCTGAGAAAAAAAAGTTTTTCTATTTGAATTATATAAATATATCTATTTACAGTAAGAGACTATGAAAATAATTTCTGACTTCTGTTTACCATATTAAAAGCATTAAAAGTTATGTGCTGATCACTGTGTATGTAAAGACTTTGCCCATCTTCCTTTATAAATTATGCTACATTGATTAATGGCCTTGATTTGTTTCCATGGAAACTGCCGTCTTTGTTAAAGCGTGTCGAAAGACCTGTGGGTGTGTTTTGAAGCGGGCACTTTTGTAGAAAGATGCATACTGCTGGTATTGCACTTGTACTTATTTTTAGGTTAAAAAAAGTCTCATTTATACAGACTTGCTTTATGATTTGAGGGTTTTAATGATTATTTTGTAAGATTACATCTACATTTGGTGGAAATACAAATGTTTGTGTATGCTAAACGTATGTAGCATCAACCCAGTTTCTTAAAGCGTGAAGGAAAGCAGATTCTGTAGTGAGAAGATGTCAGAAAAAAGCAGAAGTTGATAAACAGACATCTGTTGTTTGTGTAAGGGAGGCTGCTGGCAGAGGCGGGGTTTGGAGCACTTCTTCTGCCAGAGCCAGTGTTGTAGAAGGACTAGTGTAGTACAGGAACATATCTATAACTCAACTCAACATTGTGAGTACTATTTTATGTCTTTGCCTTCTTGTGCATTTGTCTGCTTTCTTGTTTTTAATTTTATATCTCATAAAGTGCAACGTTATTTTTTTTAAATTGTCACTTTATTCTCTATAATTGTGACTTTATATCTCACAGATAAGGCTTTTTACAACACATTTTACAACAATGACTTTGTATTTCCAAATTATGACATTATTTCTCACAGAGTTGACTTTATTACTTTCCCCATGTGACACAATGTGACTTATGTTTTGTTTTATCTCACAATTACATTTTTTAGTTTTTATTTCAAGACAGAAACAGGCTTTCACAGGTTTGTGCTGTGGTTAAAAAAGCAGAAGAGTTCATAAGCATAAGCAGGTGTGCATGAAACATACGCTACTATTGAAAATTTGGGGGTCGGTAGGATTTTAATGTTTTTGATCATGTTTTTGAAAGAAGTCTGTTACGCTCTCCAAGGTTGCATTTATCAGCAATACAGTAAAAATATTGTAAAACATTATTGTAATTTAAAATATGTTTTCTGTTGTAATATAAATTAAACATTTTATTTCTGTTACAGCAAAGCTGGCTATTCTCCATTACTCCAGTCATCAGTTTCACATAATCGTTCAGAAATCATAGTAATATGCTGGTGCTCAGGATACATTTCTTATTATTATCAGTGTTTAAAACAGTTGCAGTTGCAGGATCCTTTGATTAATAGAGTTCAAAAGAACTAGTAGTACTAGTCTTTTGTAGTACAATAAATGTCTTTACTGTTATTTTTTATCAATTCAAAATGTCCAAACTTTTGAATGTTAGTGTAACTTCAGTGTTAAGTAATTCATTTAGTGGAAGAGCAATGTCTGTCCATATTTATTCATGTATCCTCCAGTAAACATGGATCTTTTGTGCTGATTTTTCATATAGAGTAATTTCTTTCCAGGGGAATATGTCAGCAGTAGTAAAGAAATCAGTTTAGGAGAGAAAGGGCTCAGTGTTTAGTGAACAGTGAGCTGAGGGTGCTTATTGTACAGTAAAGCTTTATCATGACCCCATTCATGGATTTAAGAGGCAGTTCAATGTTCAGTGTGGTTTGTTTAGTCTGTGTGTGTGTGTGTGTGTGTGTGTGTGTGTGTGTCATTCAGGAATCCCACATTCCTGCTGTGCATTTCTGGACGCTAAGATAACACAGTAGCCACACTGTTGACAACAAAGCACATTTCTTGCTGTGATTGTAAATGTGGGTCAGTGTAGCAGCATTTATAGAGAAACACTTAAATATCAATATTTCAAACAATACTAAGGATTTTGGACAATATGCTTGTTTTATTTCTCTCAGATAAGGCTGAGGATCCCGGAGTGGTTGGAATGGAGTTACCCGTTGCTCGCAACATCAAGATCAGTAACATCACCTGTGACTCCTTTAAGATCTGCTGGGACATGGACCCTCACACCACAGAGAAGATCACACATTACTTCATTGACCTTAACAAGAAGGAGAACAAGAGCTCCAACAAATTCAAACACAAGGTACACAATGATTCAGCTCACAGCATTAATTATTTAGTCCTTTATGTAAAACAAATATATTGCTAAGTAAAATTTTAGTAGGTTTTTTCATGTGACACTTCGTAATTGCCTGGGGTTTTAAAGTTTATAATACAAATGGGCTTTTTTGCCTGTTTATAAGAGAGTTTTAGCTAAATTTCATTCTGTTGTTCAGTCATAATGAAAAAAGATTCAGTTGATTAAATGTTACTAATTAGTAAATTAATTCCTTGATGATTCTCTGTCTTTAGGATGTGCCTACGAAGCTTGTTGCTAAGGCAGTCCCGTTGCCCATGACAGTGCGAGGCCATTGGTTCCTGAGTCCACGGACAGAATACACAGTTGCCGTGCAAATAGCATCCAAACAGACCGATGGAGACTATGCTGTGTCAGAATGGAGTGACATTGTTGAATTTTGTACAGCTGGTAAATCACCCAAACACACACATATACATGTAAAATAGAATGGAAGACAAAAATGAACAGCACATTTGATGCACAAAGGCAATTAAAAGTGCTTTAAATTGGCACTAGAAAGAGAGATAAAAAAAATAAACAAATAAAAAGGAAGAAAAATAAAAATATGTAAAATCATTTTTTCAAAATATGAAAAAAAAAAATTTTGAAATACCTAATACCAGAATAACTTAAAATTGAAGAATAAAGATTAGAATGTTGTGCTACTCATCAGCTTTTTATGTAGTTAACAGGACTACTAAAAATTGATTACAAATAAAAAAATGTCCTTCAATTTTCTAGATTATTCCTCAGTGCATTTGACGCAGCTGTTGCAGAAGGCTGAAGTCATTGCTGGCAGGATGCTCAAGTTCTCCGTCTTTTACCGGAATCAGCATGAGGAATACTTCCAACACTGCAGGTGATTCAGAAAAAAATACCTCAGTAAAAATGCTGATATGAGAGAGAGAGAGAGGGGAAATATATTGTAATGCTGGTTGAGGAAGATAATGACAATCTTTCTTTACTCTTGAGAATCAGCTCAGCATTAGGAAGCAAACAGCTTCCTCTTGTGGAATAATTGCATTAATATTTTTTGTTTACTTACATTCATGTTAAGTTTGTGGTCAGTATGATTTTTTAAATAATAAGAAACTCATACTTTTCAGCAGAGATGCTTTAAGCACATTACAAAAAATGAAAATAAATACAATTATAATGTTACCAAATATTCTAATTTAAATAAATGCTCTTATTTTGAACTTTTTATTCATTCAAAAAACTCTATCACTGTAAAAAAAATGGTAAAAATGTAAAGCAGCACAACTGTTTTCATCTTTGATAGTAATAAGAAATGTTTCTTGAGCACCAAAACAATAAATGATATCATAAAATATATTAAAACAGAAAACAGTTGTTTTAATTTGTAGAAATGTTTCACAATAATAGTGTTTGCTAGTTTTTGCTGTATTTTTAAAACAAATAAATGTTGCCTAATGTTGACTTATTTCAAAAACATTAAAAAATCTGACTACAAATGTTTGAACAGTAGTAATGACATAAAGACATGTAAATAAGGAATTTTAACGGAGACCTATTATGACCCTTTTTACAAGATGTACTATACATTTCAGGTGTCCCCAGAGTGTATCTATTAAATGCTTATTTTAAATGGCAGCAGAAATGTTGTTTTCGTGCATGTCTCTTTAAATGCAAATGAGCTGCTTCTCCCCGCCCCCTTTCGCAGAATAGGGCTGTGCCTTTATAGCTGGTAACTCAGATACTCTGAAAAAAACACCAGTTTAGTTTTTATTATCATGTCTATCACGTTTAAATCATGCGTTTTAAAGCCATATTAGTTTAAACGTCTGATATAGGGTTTTCTGAGCACACACATCTGAAGCACACGCACAGAAAGCGCCTGTCTCTTCGTATGTGAGTACTAAACTACGTTCTCTTTCATGTCTTATTGCGCTTAAACTGTCAAATACACACAGTTTATGTTAAAAACACACATAAGTTACAAAACAGCCCGTTATGTCTGTGAAGGTAAATCTTTATATTAGATCTGTATGGCAGCAGTGTAATATACAGTAAATAAATAAATCCACTGCTCTCTTGTCTCCCCTGAGGCTGGGACTCTAAATAGTGCTCTGTTCTCGTTAGCACAGTTAGCATGCTTTGCTTGAACTTTTGCCATGGCGGTAAATTTGGTACACCGTTGTCACTTGCAAAAACAAAATGACGATGCAGTGGATGGAAAAATGCAGATTAAGGGGCGATAATATTATAATAAGATCCCCTTCCTACATCATGGGGGGTGCAAAATCTGAGCAGCTTATTTTTTCACATGCTTGCGGAGAAAGGCTTACCAAAACTGTTACTGGGTTGTTCTTTTTCACATTTCCTGAGTTGGTAGATGCACACTCAGATTTTCATGATATGTCCCTTTTTTCTATCTTACAGAGATGTTCTTGGTGGTCGAATGATGCCTTCGGTAAAAGATAACAGTGGTAGTCATGGTTCACCTCTCAGCGGTAAACTGGAGGGGATCTTCTTCAGCTGCAACACTGAGTTTAACACAGGTCAGCCGCCACAGGATTCCCCATACGGTCGATTCCGCTTCCAGATACCCGCTGAGGTTCTGTTCACCCCTGATACACGCGTCTACTTCGGGGACTTCTACTGCATGTACACTGCCTATCATTACGTTATCCTCGTCCTGGCTCCTAGAGGGTCGCGTGGAGACCTTTACTGCAGAGATCGCCTTCCGGAGCTGGATGTGACGAACAACCGCTTTCTGACACGTGTGTGCGGAGAGGACGGGCGGGTGGTGTTTCAGCATGCGCAGGATGTGATACTGGAGCTGATTTATACCGAACCAGTGCCGCTGGCACAGGGGACTGTCTCTCAAATCAGCGGCCACCAGTTGATGAGCTTGTCAACTGTGAATGCTAAGAAAGACCCCAGCTGCAAGACCTGCAACATCAGCGTTGGCCGCTAACTTGGGGGAACGTTCACACACAGACCAGTTGCGCATATAAGAAGAAGACCTCCAGAACAACTGAACAAACAACCTCAGAATGCTACAGAAACAGATGAACCCCAAGATAAATGGCCCAAGAATACTCCCAAGATATTCCCATGTGACACTCAAACTCTTCAAAACAGAAAAGAGTAAGACAAAAAAAAGATTCAAGGCAAAAAAAAAATTGAAAACATATCAAGATTTGAATCATTTTAAAAAATGGAAAAATTTGAAAACTGAAAGCTAAATTTCCAAAAACTTTAATCCCACTGTGAATCTTTCATGTGTTCTTGGTGCTTTTTCTGCTCGATATTCAGACCCCAGCCCTGTTTATCCCCAAACCATTTGTGAGTTTTTTTTAACACGCAGTGACTCTCAGACATGGATGTTTTGCTCAGTTTTCGCTGAGGCCATCAAACTGCCTGTGTCTTTTTTGTTGGACTTGTACTGCATGACGTCTGATCCTTTAAGCATCTACATGCCACCTCAGCCTTTAAACCTTCTATATGGGGATTTTCTTCAGTTACACAGATCCTATTGTCTATGTGCCCGCTGAGCCTCTACTCACCCTCTGAGGACTTCTACTGCATGTATACTGCCTATCATTACATGATCCAGATGGATTTGACAAAAAACAAATGCTTTAAGAGTTATACCAACGGATCCTTTAAGCACCTACAGTTTAGGTCAAAAGTTTACATACACCTTCATTCTGCAAAATGTTAATTATTTTCCCAAAATGAGAGGGATCATACAAAATGCATGTTGTTTTTTTACTTAGCACTGACCTGAATAAGATATTTCACATAAAAGGATATTTACACATAGTCCACAAGAGAAAATAATAGTTGAATCTATAAAAATGATCACATTCAAAAGTTTACATACATTAGATTCTAAAATATGATTTTTTTACCTAAACAGTTAAACTGCCTGTTGTTCTTCAGAAAAAACCTTCAGGTTTCACAATTTCATTGGTTTTTTAGCATTTTTGTGTATTTGAACCCTTTCCAACAATGACTGTATGATTTTGAGAACCATCTTTTCACACTGAGGACAACTGAGTGACTCATATGCAACTATTACAATAAATGTAAATGTCTTTTATTTGAAATATCATATTTAGGTCAGTATTAAATAAAAAATAACATGCGTTTTGTATGATGCCTCTTATTTTGGTAAAATAATTAACATTTTTCGGATTCTGCAAGGTGTGTGTAAACTTTTGACCTCAACTGTATATGCCACCTCAGCCTTTAAACCTTCTCCTTTACCCTCAGTCTTTTCATTTTCTACTCTAATCGCAGTTCTCCTTTAACCTTTCTTACTCATTACACATGATGTTCTTGTTTCATTGTTCTTTTTTTGTTTTTAGAGACAGTGTGTGTTGCAGTATTAATGGTGTGTGATGATTCCTGATAGAACGTCAAGCAGTAAGTAGAACTGATTTGTGTATAACACATCCTAAACATATCCATGGCAGGACACAGATGTGTCCAGGTTATTGAGGAGTTTGCACTGTTCTATCAGAGGCCTGACGGTCTCATTCTTGCACCCTCTGCTGGTGAAAAAGTTCAATTTCACAGATGCATGCCTAAGATTTTGTGCTGTACTGTATCTGGACTTGTTATTTGTTCCTTAAAATGCAAAAATAGAAACTAATCGCAGCAGACATGGATGCACAAAGTTTATTTTTCTTTTTTTAAAAACTCTTAGCTGAAAGTATTCTAAAATCTGTGGTCAACATGTAGCTTTTGCTTAAAATATATTATTAGAATTTTATTATTTTGTCCACTATACTAAATTCTACACTGTATGTACTCATACTGTTCAAATGTTTAGGCTTGGTAAGATTTTTTAATGTTTTTAAAAAGAATTCTTTTATGCACACCAATTCTACATTTATTAGATTGACAATACTGCAGCATTGTAATACAATAATATTGTGAAACATTATTACAATTTAAAATTTTCAGCATCATTACGCCAGTCTTCAGTGTCACATGATCCTTCAGAAATCATTCTAATACTTTGATTTGGTGCTCAAGAAGCATTTATTATTATTATCAATGTTGAAAACAGTTGTGCTGCTTAATATTTTGTGGAAGCGATGATACATTTTTTCAGGATTTTCTTACTGACCCTAAACTTTTGAACAGTAGTGTGAAAAAAAATAAATCCCAGTGAGTGTGTTTTGTGTTTTCTGAGAGTTCTGATTATATGTGTGTGTGGTTGTGTTTGCATGTTTTATCTGTATACTGTGTGTAAGTGTGTGAACTGTTTAGACTGCAGTGTGGTGTGTGTCCGCTGGAGATATGACTGTTTGACTGATAAAGCAGCACCTGTTTGCTCAGTTCAAAACAATTTGAAATACTCGTCTCTTGGAAGTCTGTGGTATCTCTGCACTTCATTAGAGAAGAAGGGATGAAAAAGGAACAAAAAATGTGTTTATTGACTCTCTACACATCCATGACTTTTATTGCCTTACTCTAGTCTTACACTGTAGAAAATGTTAGTTCAAATTTGGACTCATGCACAGGACAGTAACCCAAATCAAGTTCTCGCTGTGTGAATGTGCCTCAGACTGACAGACATGATCAGTAAATATTGTTTTTCTTGTTGCCATGTTTATGAATACCAAATGTGACTGTTCATTAAAGATAATTCAGAATGAGACTACTGTGTGTGTTTAGTGAGTCAGTCTTTGGGGTCTCATGCACATGCCTTTATATAAATTATATATTCATAGATAGTTTGTAGGTTTCCACTTTTATTCAGCTTTTTATTATGTTATCATTTTTATTGTGTTAGCTGTATATTTAGGGCCCGAGCCCTAAAAGGGCGAAGGCCCTATTGTTTTTCTAAGGATTATTATTATTTTTTTTTTTTTTTTCAATGTTTTTGGTGGTTTTGGGGCCCTTAACATGCTCAAAAACTCTTGTAAATTGGCACACACATTGGAATCTGCGGCCATTAGGACGTCGCAGAGACTGGGACCCGGGGGTGGCACAGGGGCTCTACGGCGCCCCCTGCAACGCAGTCAGAAAACTTGATGTATAGCTCACACATACTTGCACGTATTCATATGAAACTCAGTACACATATAGATCTCATTGAGCCGAACAACTTTCACACTCATGTCAAAGGCTCCACCCAACAGGAAGTGAGCTATTCAAGGCTGTTTAAAAAGCGCATGCTCTGGAATTTGATATACTCCTCTGAGGCCTTTATTCCGACGGCAGCCAAACTCGGTCAGCATGATCTCAAGACATTGGGGATGCAAAATTGCCAGGGGATTTTTGATATCTCGAACGGTTTGGCTGTGGCGAGGCGACGAAATTATGGCGAAAAATGAGAAACAGGAAATGGCTAATAACTATTGCACACATTGTCTGATTCTGATGAAACGTCAGGAGTTTGTTCGTTGTATGATGTCGATCACATAGATGTGACTATTGAGAGTAAAAGTTATAGCGCCACCAACTGGCAGCAGGAAGTGTGTCGTTTTCAAAATGCTTTTAAATCAGCCTCTTAATTTTACTCGATTTGCTTCAAACTTCATCAGAACAATGACAAAACACGGCCGATGAGAATCTGTAAAGGGGTCGTTGATATATTAAATTCTGTTGCCATGGCAACGTGTCAAACTTTAACATTTGTTTCCTGTGCTTTTGGGCCACTTAATAAGCTTAGATTTTCATGAAACTCAACACACACATCAGTATTAATGACAGTTAGACACTGGCAAAGGCTCATAAATGGGCGTGGAGGAGGCGCTCTATAGCGCCACCTTTTGTCAAAAGTTGGGGGGTTAGTTTTAGCTACAGACACCAAATTTGGTATGTATATTGTTCTCATCAAGCCGGACAACTTTCTAATTTACACCTATTAGCTGCGACCAACAGGAAGTCTGCTATTTTGATTTGAATGTGGATTTTTGGAAAAATCAGGCTATAAACAAATTCATACTCCTCCAAGCAGGAATGAGTAGTTCACACCAAACTTTGTAAACATGATGCCAACATACTGAAGATGTTAAATTGCAAGCGGATTTGGGATATCTTGAACGGTTGATTTATAGTGATTTTTTGAAATTAGCAGAAAAAACATAACCGTAATATTGAAATGCAGCATCCAAACACTTAAAAAATTTTTCATACATAGAACTAGTCATTCTGAGAAATAAATGCTTAGTTCCATCGATATAAAATAATCAACAAAAAACAGAAAATTAAAAAACTATTAAACATCTGCTCTCACTCTAACTCTCTCACTCTAACTCTGTGTCGGGGGATGGGCTTAAGTCTGTGTATGTGTGTGTGTAAGTCTGACTGAGGTAGTTGAGTGGCTGTGTGTGTGTGACAGAGAGAGAGAGAGAGCATTTAAAACGCATTATCCTAACTCTTCACAACTTTTTACATATGAAAAACAAGTCATTCTAAGAAAATGTGTTTATCATGTTTTCAGAGGCTGCAAAAACATTTGAAATATCACACTTGTAAACTAGCTGATGAAGACTGTAATACCAAGGATGAACACAAGATGACCTCATAGGATAAGGAATCTTTTCAACTCTAATCCTATCTCATTCTCATTGTGTCAGAATGACTTAAAAGCATTTTGATTTTAACCCTTTCATTGCTGTGACACTTCAATCCAAACTGGTACAGGGATACTGTTAATGCATGTGCCCGCTGGGCACCGTTTTTCTGATGGCACCAGGGTTGCGGATGCGCTGGCGGCGAGGGCCCGTCATCGCTGCTTGCAGCTATATTTTGAGTTATTTTTCCTTTATTTAAAATAACCCAACTGCAGTTTGATTGAGATTAATTGGAATGCACAATAAAAAACATGATTATCTGTTTTTGCAAATGAACTCTTTAAATAAAAGCATTTTAAAAAACAGGTTTAATAGCAGAACAAAATATACAAACATATACAATAAATCAGAAAAAACATTAAATAAATGTCTCTAATCGTATACTGTGTAAGTACCCGCACATATATTCTTGTTAAATAAGCATATGCAAAGATAGAAAATGACCAAAACCAGGTCACGTGCACTGCAGTATCTTATCACATGTACACCTGACTATAAAATTACATCATGATAGAAGTATAGGCCTATATATTGTCAAATATTTTTTCAATATATGAGAAGTATTTATTGTAATATACTAACACAATATATTATTCTATATATGTTCAATAAATCATTTAATATATTGATCATTCATAAATAAGCAGATAGCCCTATATTTTGTTTGCGTAAGAGGTCTGAGGAGAGAAGTGGCTCCAATGAGTTACTCAATAGCGAATAATAAGAAATGGCGGAGTTTGGGAGAGGAGGGGGGTTTCCAATAGCAACTACAGCAGAGAGACGCTCGCCTAACCAGTTTTTCTAAACTGAAATAAAAACGTCTCGGTTACGTATGGTAACCCTCGTTCCCTGATGGAGGGAACGGAGACGTTGTGTCGAGTAGTGTACGACACTAGGGGTCGCTCTTGAGAGCCCAAACACCTCTGACAGTTTTGAGAAAGGCCAATGAAAATTGGGTGTGCAGATTTGCATAGCTGACCACGCCCCGGACGTCCGGGTATAAATAGGGCAGCGTGTGCATCTGCTCACTCGTTCTGATCTGAGGAGCCGAGGGTCTCAACTCACTCAGAGGCGGTCCAGGAAGGTGGCACGGAAGACACAACGTCTCCGTTCCCTCCATCAGGGAACGAGGGTTACCATACGTAACCGAGACGTTCCCTATCTGTCGTACACTCCGAGTTGTGTCGAGTAGTGTACGACACTAGGGGTCCCCGTAGAAAACCGCCACCTTACTGGCCGCGTCACGAGTGATAAGCGCAGAAGTAACAGGCAACGTGTTAACGAAGTGCAGCTCACCTCCTCCGTGACCATCCAACGTCCAAGACTGACCTGTACCAGGGTTCTGCAGCCGGGCCTTCCTCAGTAGAGCGGCCGAGTGTCTTGCGAGCGTTGGGAAAGCGCCTCCTCCCCGAAGGAAAAACGGCGCTACGGAGTTCACAACCTGCCCAACAGGGGGGGTACAAGTGACAACATTAAACATGGGGGCTGAGGTGGGACTCACACCGGGGGAGACCACCAGACTCAGACCCTAGAGACAAACCAGTCCTCAGGGGAAACACCGCACTACAGGAGTTATAGGTGGGGATACACACATGGGGCCACAAAAGGAGCCACTACATATGGGGCACAATTCAATCAGAACAAAGGTGACCATACCTTGTGACCGAATTCGTAGCGAGTCCCTCCGCAAAACTCTGCCACGTCCAGAGGTGCCAATGATGGAGATGGTGTCCAGGGTTCACGCTAGGAAACCTACTGAAACTCAGAAGCGTAATCACCGTTAGGGGAAGCGCTTTAAAGCAAGCTCTACACCAACCAGAGAACTGAGTCAAGAGCTGGTATTCAAGACTCTAGCTGACACTGGCTCCATGCGTAAATTGTAAAATCTGGCAAATGTGTTAGGTGTAGCCCAACCTGCAGCTCTACAGATGTCTGTTAATGAGGCCCCATTTGCCAGGGCTGCCGAGGCAGCGACGCCCCTAGTCGAGTGGGCTCTTACCTCCAGAGGGCAGGGTAGGCCTCTGGCCTGGTAGGCCACCCGAATTGCGTCCACCAGCCAGTGGGAGATCCTCTGTTTGGAGACAGCCTTCCCCTTCTGCTGTCCCCCATAACAGACGAAGAGCTGTTCAGAACGTCTGAAGGGCTGAGTGCGTTCCAAGTAGATGCGCAGGGCACGGACTGGGCATAACAAGGTCAGGTTGGGGTCATCTTCCTGGGAAGAGATAGCTTGCAAAGTCACCACCTGGTCTCTGAAGGGAGTGGTGGGGACTTTGGGCACGTATCCAGGCCGGGGTCTCAGGACGACGTGAGAATCCGCTGGTCCGAATTCCAGGCACGAACTGTTGATGGAGAGGGCTTGGAGGTCTCCCACTCTCTTTACCGAGGCGAGCGCAGTCAGGAGAGCCGTCTTTAGGGAGAGAGCATCGAGTTTGACTGACTGAAGGGAGTAGGCCCCGGAGAACCACAGCAAGGTCCCAAGAGGGGATAAGATGTGGCCGAGGAGGGTTCAGTCTCCGGGCTCCTCTCAGAAACCTGATTACCAAATCGTGTTTTCCCACCGACCTGCCACCCACCAGGTCATGATTAGCCGATATAGCGGCCACATGAACCTTAAGTGTCGAGGCAGATAGGTGCCTGTCCAGGCCCTCCTGGAGGAAGGATAACACTGATTCGATGCCGCAACTCCGTGGGTCCCTTAGCCGAGCAGAACACCAGTTCACAAACACGCGCCATTTAGAGTCATACAGCCGCCTGGTAGAGGGAGCTCTTGCCTGAATGAGTGTGTTCACCACTGATGGTGGGAGATCTCTGAAGTCCTCCTGGTCGCGTCCAGGGGCCACAGGTGGAGGTTCCAGAGATCGGGGCGCGGGTGCCAAATTGTGCCCTTCCCCTGGGAAAGGAGGTCCTTCCTCAGGGGAATGCGCCAGGGAGGAGCTGACGCCAGGAGAACCAGGTCCGAGAACCAGGTTCTGTTGGGCCAGAAGGGGGCTACCAAGAGGACCTGCTCCTTGTCCTCCCTGACTTTGCACAAAGTTTGTGCGATCAGACTCACCGGGGGAAACGCATACTTGAGCCGGTCCTTCGGCCAACTGTGTGCCAGTGCATCTATACCGAGGGGAGCCTCGGTCAGCCCGTACCACAACTGGCAGTGGGTGGATTCCGGTGAGGCGAAGAGATCCACTTGCGCCTGGCCGAATCGATCCCAAATCAGTTGAACCGACTGAGGGTGGAGCCTCCACTCGCCTCCGAGCGAAACCTGTCGTGACAGAGAATCGGCCACTCGATTGGCATCGCCCGGAATGTGAGTGGCCCGTAAGGACCTGAGTCTGTGTTGGCTCCAGAGCAGGAGGTGGCGGGCTAGTTGTGACATGCGAAAGGAACGTACACCGCCCTGGTGGTTGATGTAGGCTACTGTCGCCATGTTGTCCGACCTGACCAACACGTGCTTGTTCTGAATCATAGGCCAGAACCTCCTCAGAGCTAGAAGCACTGCCAACAACTCCAGACAATTGATGTGCCAATGCAGCCGGGGGCCTGCCCAGACCCCGGAAGCTGCCTGCCCGTTGCAGGTGGCACCCCAGCCTGTCCTGGAAGCGTCCGTGGTGACAACGACGCGTCTGGACACCTGTTCCAAGGGCACTCCTGACCGAAGGAACACGATGTCCGTCCAAGGGCTGAGTGTCTGGCGGCACGATGGTGTGATGTTCACACGGAACGTGCCGTGGTGCCACGCCCTCCTGGGGACTCGGGTACGGAGCCAATGCTGCAGCGGTCTCATGTGCATCAAACCCAACGGCGTGACCGCGGCTGAGGATGCCATGTGCCCTAGGAGCCTCTGAACCTGTTTTAGGGGGACCGCTGAGCCGCACCTGAGCGTTGCCACGCATCTCAGAACTGACTGTGCACGCTCCGGGGAGAGACGTGCAGACATGCCGACCGAGTCCAGTTCTACACCGAGAAAAGAGATCCTCTGCGCCGGGGAGAGTTTGCTCTTTTCCCAGTTGACCCGAAGCCCCAAGCGAGCCAAATGGTTGAGAACCATGTCCCTGTGTACGCAAACCGTATCCAACGAGTGAGCCAGGATCAGCCAGTCGTCGAGATAGTTGAGAATGCGAATGCCCATTTCCCTGAGGGGGGAAAGGGCAGCCTCTGCTACCTTCGTAAAGACGCGGGGCGACAGGGAGAGGCCGAAGGGGAGAACCTTGTACTGATATGCCCGTCCTTCGAAGGCAAACCGTAGAAACGGCCTGTGTCTTGGAAGGATCGAGACATGAAAGTACGCGTCTTTCAGGTCTATCGCCACAAACCAATCCTGGAACCTGACGTACGTAAGAATGTGCTTGAGGGTCAGCATTTTGAACGGGAGCTTGAGTAGGGCCCGATTCAAAACCCTCAAATCCAGGATAGGTCTGAGCCCACCACCCCTCTTGGGTACAATGAAGTAGGGGCTGTAAAACCCTTTCTTCATTTCGGCTGAGGGGACAGTTTCTATCGCACCCTTCGCCAGAAGGACTGCGATCTCCGCCCGAAGAACCGCGGTGTTGGAGCCCTGGACCGAGGTAGTGAGAACACCGCAGAACTTGGGCGGACGACGTGCAAACTGGATAGCATAGCCGAGCCGAATGGTCTTGAGCAGCCAGCGGGAAGGATTGGGGAGATTCAGCCAATCCAGAAAGTTCTCCGCTAGGGGCCGCAGAGGAGTTACATTCGACGTACCAAGGGTGGGGGAACCTTCGCTGGGAAAACAGCGTGTGGTCGGAGGTAAGAAGCCCCGAAGGCCACTGGCTGCTTTGCCCAGGGAGACCGAGCCGTGCGAGCTTAGCAGAGGATCCACCCGACAGGGGAGATCGTCTGACCAAGCTCGTTGTTCTAGAGCATGAGGGAGCACAGAAGGCGTGTGACCGCATGCCCTGAACGGAGGAGACAGCATCCGACCATCGAGCGGAGGGTCGGGGGTGCTGTGTAATATGCCCAGAGAAGGAGAAAATTGCTCTTTTGTTGACCAAGTGGTGGCCGTCTGCCGGGTGGCAGACAGCCGGGTGGAAGCCGAATCCAGCGCTCGTCCCCTCGTCGAGTGTGGATCCGGACAGGCCAAACGATCCCTCCTCCCTGGGCTGCCCGTCTCAGGAACGCTTCGAAACCTGCCGGGGGTTCTTAGTGGCCTGAGGACGAGCTGGCGGTGCCACCTTCCTACGAGTGCTGGACCGTTGGGCGGGTCTGGCTGCAGACCCGGCAGGCTGCGGGGTCTGAGCCACCCTCGTAGGGGGCCTTCCACGGCGGGGAGCAGGCGGAGGCTGCTGCGTCGGCTGAGCTGGGCCGGAACTCGCTGCACGCCGAGGCAGGATGTGCTTGATGGCCTCCGTCTGCTGTTTCACGGTGGAGAACTGCTGGGCAAACTCCTCCACGGTTTCGCCGAAGAGGCCAGCCTGGGAAATGGGAGCGTCGAGAAAGCGAACCTTCTCGGCGTCTCGCATCTCGGCCAGGTTTAACCACAGGTGGCGCTCCTGGACCACCATAGTGGACATCGCCCGCCCCAGAGCTTGCGCAGTAACCTTCGTAGCCCGTAAGGCATAGTCGGTCGCTGAGCGCAGCTCGTGTAACAGCTCTGGGTCGGGAGCACCCTCGTGCAGGTCTTTAAGAACCTTAGCCTGATAGACCTGCAAAATCGCCATAGCGTGGAGGGCGGACGCAGCTTGCCCAGAGGCCGCGTAAGCCTTCGCTACAAGCGCAGACGAAAACTTACAGGCCCTGGACGGGAGTCTCGGGCGGCCCCTCCAGGAGGCGGCGTTTTGCGGGCACAAGTGCATCGCAACCGCTCTCTCCACCTGGGGAACCTCCGAATACCCCCTCGCTGGACCGCCATCGAGGGTGGTGAGGGACGGGGAGTTAGCGTACCGTGAACGAGCCGACAGAGGGGCTTTCCACGATTTCGTCAACTCCTCGTGCACTTCCGGGAAAAACGGGACCGGGGAGGAGCGTGGCTTCGAGTCACGCCCCCTGCCCAGGAACCAGTCATCCAGCCTTGAAGGCTCAGGGCTGGGCGGGGGAACCCACGCAACCCCGATCTCCTTGGCTGCCCGTTGTAGTGCGGCGGCCATTTCGGCGTCTGCCACAGACTGAGATTCAACCGCCGGAGCGGCGAACTCGGTTGTGACGTCAGCCTCTGACGGCTCTCCCTCCGATGCTACGGACGCTGCCTTTTCCTCAGCAGGAGCCCCGAACAAAAGATCCAGCCCATACTGAGACGAGCTTTCAAAATCGTCCGGAGACTCAATCGGTAGACACACAGGGTGAGCGGTTTGCGAGGACGCAACTGGCAAAACTTCGCTCAACACCTGCCGCTCTTCCTCGACGCACATCGCAACGGCCTCGTACCCGGAAGTAGAAGGACCGGAGCGGGAAGCAGATGAGGAGCGCCGCGGCTTCTTCGAAAAGAACGCGGCTCTCGAGCGGAGTGTGCCCAAGGGCATGTCTTCGCAGTGCTGACAACCTCCCTCAGCGAACGCTGCGTCAGCATGCTCACGCCCCAAGCATTGAACACAGCGTTCGTGCCGATCGTTCGGGGAAAGGTAGAATCCGCACCCAGTAGGACACAGACGGAAAGGCATCGTGAAACACACAATCCGTCTGTGGAGCTCTTTTAGAGAAAATTTGCTCTCTGCAGAAGAGAATCTTCTCTTGAAGATCGCCGTCGACGCACCCAGGGGACTCTCACAACACGAGCAGTGTCAGAGAGGGAGAGACCGCTGTCTGTGCCGTAGATCCAACGACGAGAGAGGTGAATGTTGCCGCTTCTCACGCAGAGACGCTGCATTCGGCTCCGAAAAACAGAACGAGTGAGCAGATGCACACGCTGCCCTATTTATACCCGGACGTCCGGGGCGTGGTCAGCTATGCAAATCTGCACACCCAATTTTCATTGGCCTTTCTCAAAACTGTCAGAGGTGTTTGGGCTCTCAAGAGCGACCCCTAGTGTCGTACACTACTCGACACAACTCGGAGTGTACGACAGATAGGGAACACGCTTTTTGTAAACAAGGAAGTTTAGTTGCTCACCTGTTCAAGACGTTCAACATCAAGTAAGAGATAAGAAAAAGTGGAAGCGTCGAGCTGCAAGTCTTCACGCATGATATGTAAGTAAATGCTTAGCTCATTTATTTATAATTTCAATCTTTTATTACAGCTTGCGCCATAAACGCTAAGTAAACAATATAATGTAGTGGGCTGTGTGGCTCGTTGATGTGTGAAGTGAGAAATCTCAGGATTTTTTGTGAAGGCTAACGTTAAGCCTTAGAGTAGGCTACAAAAATAAAAATCTAATTGTGAGTTTAAAATTATTAGGGTACAAAATTATTATTAGTATTCAAATAAAAAAATATATTATTAGACTATGTTTCAAAATAATAAAGATATCACATTGTGAATTATAAAGTAGTAATTTTGAAAAATAAAGTCGCGTTTGTGGTTTACAAAATCAAGGTGACGTCCCCTCCCCCTCCTTCACACACAAACACACACACACCATGCTCCTTAGTTATTGTCAGGTGAGAAATCTCGTGACTGACTGATGCAACTATCCTGTCGCTTTGTAACCAACACGCAATTGTAGGCTATTACATTTAAAGAGAATGAAATATATTGTCATATGAAGTAAAACATATATGATCTCTTCATCATATCACCTGTCAGTGGATGGCATATATTAGGCAGCAAGTGAACATTTTTTTAGTTCTCAAAGTTGATGTGTTAGAAGCATAAGGAATTGAGCGAGTTTGACAAAGGCCAAATTATGATGGCTAGACGACTGGGTCAGAGCATCTCCAAAACTGCAGCTCTTGTTGTGTGTTCCTGGTCTGCAGTGGTCAGTATATATGAAAAGTGTTTCCGTGTTCCTCTCATGGAAACGATATTCCCTGGTGGCTGTGCCCTCTTTCAGCAGGATAATGCGCCCTGCCACAAAGCAATAATGGTTCAGGAATGGTTTGAGGAGCAAATCATTTAATATATTGATCATTCATATATAAGGAGATAGGCCTATATTTTCTTTGTGTAAGAGGTCTCGGAGAAAAGTGGTTCTAATGAGTTACTCAATGGCGAATAATAAGAAATGGCGGAGTTTGGGAAGAGAGACGCTCACCTAACCAGTTTTCTAAACTGAAATCAAAACACGCTTTCTGTAAACAAGGAAGTTTAGTTGCTAACCTGCTTAAGATGTTCAACATTAAGAAATTAGAAAAAGTGGAAGCGTCGAACTGCAAGTCACCACACGCGATATGTAAGTAAATGTTTAGCTCATTTATTTATAATTCCAATCTTTTATTACTACTGAAGCCATAAACACAAATATATGAAGTATACATAGTGGGCTGTGTGGCTTGTTGATGAGTTATCTGTGAATTGAAAAAAATCTAAGGCTAAGCCTTAGAGTACAAAAATAAAAAGGTAATTGTGAGTTTAAAATTATTAGGATGCAATTAAAAAATTTGTATTAAAGTTTAAAAAAAATTCTAAATTATATTATCATAATGTTTCAAAAATAATAAATAGAGTTACACTGAGATCACACTGTGAATTATTAAGTTGTAATTTAGAAAAATAATGTTGTGTTTGATTTACAAAGTCAAGATGACATCCCTCCCCCTCCTTTACACACTTACAAGCCATGCGCCATTGTTATTGTCAGGTGACAAATTTCATGATGCAATCTGACTGATGCAAGAGAGCCTGGTGCTTTGTAACCCACATGCAAATGTAAAAATAGGCTATTAAATTTCCAGAGCATAAAATAGATTGTCATATGAAGGAAAACATGTACTATAAATTTGAACAATTTAAAATATATAGTTAGATATACAGGGGTTGGACAGTGAAACTGAAACACCTGGGTTTAGACCACAATTAGTATGCCGTTTGGCCTCCTTTTGCAGCCAATGCAGCATTATTTCATCTTGGGAATGACAAATACAAGTCCTGCACAGTAGCCAGAAGGATTTTGAGCCATTCCTTTCGCAGAACAGTGGCCAGGTCACTATGTGATGTTGGTGTATGAAAACATTTCCTGACTCGCTCCTCCAAAACACCCCAAAGTGGCTCAATAATATTCAGATCTGGTGACTGTGCAGGCCATGGGAGATGTTTAACTTTACTTTCATGTTCATCAAATCACTCTTGTCACCAGTCTTGCTGTGTGTATTGGTGCATTATCATCCTAATACACGGCACCACCTTCAGGGTACAATGTTTGAGCTATTGGGTGCACAAAGTCAACCTTCACACTCTGCTCTTATTGGTGGAATGTGCGATCAGTAAAGACTGGCCACCAGGCTGCATAAATATAGCCATGAAACCTCCAACACTATATTGGCCAGTGTTTCAGTTTCATTGTCCAACCCCTGTATATTACCCATACATGACCCTGGACCACAAAACCAGTTGTAAGTAGCATGGGTATACTTGTAGCAATAGCCAGCGATACATTGTATTGTTGGATTTTTCTTTTATGCCAAAAATCGTTAGGATATTAACTAAAGATCATATTCCATGAAGATATTTTGTACATTTCCTACTGCAAATATATCATAAATCTGTAAATATCAAAACTTAATTTTTGATTAGTAATATGCATTGCTAAGAACTTAATTTGGACAACTTTAAAGGTGATTTACTCAATATTTTAATTTTTTTGCACCCTCAGATTCCAGATTTTCAAATAGTTGTATCTCAGCCAAATATTGTCCTATCCTAACATCCATACAAAAGTGGAAAGCTTATTTTTTTTCAGCTTTCAGATGATGTATAAATCTCAATTTTAAAAATTGACCCTAATGACATATAGTAACATATATTTAGGTATGTTTAATACGTTTTTGGATAAACAGATAAACAGATCTTCTTCGTCTACCCAGAAAATTCATGTATGTGAAAATGTATAATCTTCGGTGACATATAAGCTATGGCAATATAATTCATTATATAGGCAGTACGTCATATATTACATTGTATTTAGAACATAATACCATATAAGCTTTATTTTAATATTTCTGCAGTAGGTGCTATTTTAAACGTTTCGTGTTTAGCTTTAAATGTAAGCTATAAAGTGCTTAGATTGCATTGTAGTTCTGTTGTCTGTGGTTTTCTTGAACAAATTTCTCCACTCAGGTAATCTTTTCATGACTTGTAGGCCTGTCTATTGAGTCAGTGTTATTAGACTCATTAATATACAAATAAGAACGCTGACCTGGTGTTTACAAGATGTAGTATGAATTATTGAAAATCTAGAATGTTTGCTATGTTTATTAATTCTGAGGTGTGTAATGAATCTGTCTTCTTTGCCAAAGGTCTATTATGCCTGATGGGGAAAGTCATATTCTGCTTCGTGCTCACTGTGGCTGGTGAGTTTACAAGAGCTATTTTTCCTTTTTTTTATTGTTAATTAATTAAAACTGCAAATATTCAATTCATAAAAGCTTTCCTTCTCTTTATGTATGGTAATGTACATGATTTGCCATTGCCGGTACAGTCAATATAGAATTATTCAATCTTTAAATTAATTATGTGTATTTTTTTTTTTTTTTTTTTGGCACAAGGCTTGAAGCACAAATCTAAATATTTTTCTGTATTAATTTCAGTGAGGTTGGTCGTGGTGCTGGCCCATCAAGGTGACATTCAGCTTGGTAGTTCAGTCACTCTTCCCTGTCAGGGCGGCCATCACAAGAACATTCGATCTGATCTTCTGGACATCCAGTGGTGGACTGGAGAACATCTGGTTATGCGGTTCCAGCTCGGCAGAATCATCCAGGGCAGCAGATACATCAACAGAACGTATCTTTCTGCCGAAGGCCTCAGAAATGGAGATTTCTCTGTCTATTATTCGCACAGAGTACACTGACAGTGGCCGGTACAGATGGGTGCTGACTAAAGACGGAGAGGAAGTGGCTCTTGGAGAGGTTGACCTTGAAGTGAAAGGTAAGCCTTTGTGTCATAATGCTTTTCTCAAAAAATATTTTTATATTCATTTCTCTCACTTGCATTTTCTTTGTCTCTTTAGTCCCCATATCTCAAAGTGCTCTGTTTGTTGAGTCCGGACAGAAGGTTGTTTTGTCCTGTTTCGGCCATGTTGATTAGTCAGGCTCTGACGCTGCATTTATTCAGTGGAAGAGATGGACTCAGGTGGTGCTTCAGTGGAAATCTGGCACTCTGTTTGTGGATCCAATGTTTGAGGGCAGAGTGTCAGTTCCAAAGGAGAGAATCATACATGGCGACATGTCTCTAATTTTCAACGACACGCTCTCAGATGACGACGGCTACTATTTGTGCTTCTTCAAGAAAAATGATGAAATCAGACCCTCTACAATTATTAATCTTACTATTACAGGTAGGCTGAACTTCAACTTTTAAAGTACTCCATGAACTTTTTATTTCACGTAGCACTTGTGTAGGCTTAAGACTAGTCTCAGACTAAAATGCATGATCTTAAAATATGTTTGCTCAAGATGCACATCAGTAATGTTTTTATCTAAGGGATATTTGTAAAAGCTACTTAAATGTCCTAATTGAACCATGGCCTAATCATGGCTTAACCTAAGCCCTGTCTTTGAAAGCGGGTCATTAAGTTCTGTAATTTTATGTCCAACTAGGTTTTTAAATTTATACATAATAATTAGTTGTCTTCTCATCCTATCAGAGCAAATGTCCAGAGTTAAAACAACATCTGGCTCACAGCTTCAACTTCCTCTGCCCAATGAGTCTCCAGTAACGTTAAGCTTTTTGCCAGATGGTGGGAACTACACTGTATCTGTATGTGAGGTAGAGAGACGTCAGATGACATGTGTCAGGCATTACCGTAACCGCACACTGCTACAAGACAGCTCTCTCATCCTAAGAAATCTCACATCCGCTGACTGTGGTACATTCCTTGTAAGGAAAAAAGGCACTAGCAGGACCAGAGATGTAGTGATCCTTCAGATCTTCAGTGTGGGTATGTTCAAGAATGTGCTCAGTATCTTGATTCCTACTAAATCTGCTTTTAATCTCACTGAATAATGTATTTTTTGCATCTATTTTTAAAGGAACCAATAAGGTCACTTTTGATGTCCATTAGCAGCTTCAGCAGTGGGAGGAACTCTGTGTGTTATTCTTGTAGTTACAGCATATTCTGGGTGTGTTTGTTATAAACGACGAAAGTTAAACAGAGTCCCGATACAGAGAACGGGAAAACGCATGGAAAAGGAATCAGAGAAAGGATCTGAAATGCTGCCTCTACAGTCCATAGAAGTCATCACTCACGAAGGGTCTATCAGCCTTAGTAAAAGTGCTGTCATATAGCTTGGTGTTTTCTTCTTTCAGAGATGTGCTTTATTTCAACTTTGTTTCATATTGAAAAAAAAAGTTAAAGTTACAGTGTATCATAAGTATTATAAGTACAAATATTTTTATATACTTATTTGATTCTTTTGTTATCTACGGAAATTTAAGGTACATTGGTTTGGCAGCTTTAAAAATGAAAAGTTTGTAACAGCAATTTTCTACAGGTCTGTAATGTATTGATAAATTATTCCATTGTTTTTCACCTTCAGTTTTATTTGCTGATTTATCCTGAAATATTACTTTTAAAAATATCAGTAAAATTAGCTTTAGATTGTAGCACCTATAATGTTACTTTCTATCATAGTAGAATTCTGTATACTATATGTTTGCTGACTGAACAAAATGTACATATATAAATTAAATGATTACTATGCTAAAATTTGTTTTTTTCTAATTAATATGATTTTAATATATAATATATATACACTGTATATCAGTCATTACAATACAAAAAATCTGTATTACAATACAGTATCATTACAAAAAATCAGTATTACAATATAGCAACAATGACTGTTTAGTACAGATTTTAAATCTACTAAACTGTCATTGTTGCTATATTGTAATAAACGGACATAATTTAGTTTTTTCCTCATTAAAGCGCTAAAAATGAACAATATGAACATGACCATAAATCTTAATGACTGAATTTTTTTAAATACAATTTTTAGCTGTAATTATTTTTTTAAGGCACAAGTATATATATATATATATATATATATTACGTACACACGACTTTTTTTTTCAGACAGTTAATTTGATTAAAAATACTTAACAGTAATAAACAGTGTATAACCTAAATCTCACTCAAATTATATAGATCAATAATCGAATTTTTAAAGAAAACGCTCAATAAATACGTGACCCTGGCTCACAAAATCAGTCGTAAGTAGCACGGGTATATTTGTAGTCAAAATTACAGTATATGGGTTAAAATTATCTATTTTTCTTTTATGCCAAAAATCATTAGGATATATTAAATAAAGATCATGTTCCATTAAGATATTTTGTAAATTTCCTTTACAAAATCATTAAAAATCACAAAACATTTCCTTTTTTTTTTTGGCACCCTCATATTGCAGATTTTCAAGTTGTACCTCCGCCAAATATTGTCCTATTCTAACAAACCATACATCAATGGAAAGCTTATTTATTCAGCTTTCATCTGACGTATAAATTGAACTCAACTGAAAAAAGCCCCGATGACTGGTTTTATGGTCCAGGGTTATATATGTGTTCCTTTTTTTTATAGGCATATAGAAATTATTAGTGAACACTGCCCTCTACCGGTCACTTGAAGTTTCACACGTTTCCTTTGTCACTGACAGAACTTTGAAAAAAAGTTTTGCTAAACTGTAAAGAAAGAGTATCCAGATATACAATGAACGTAAGTATAAAGGGCACGGACATGTATATAAGATCTTTCAGGTTTCCTCCATCTGTGTCTTCAGGGCAAACATTTCACCTCTGTAAGTGATTTCAGACACTGACGTTTGTGGGAGGATTCAGTACAAACTGGGGACTTAACAGGACTCTACAAGTGCACTTTACACCGCACAAACCCGGGACACCTTTGCCTTTACCATGGTTTTATTCAAATTCGTGTGCGCGATCATAACCAGGTCCTTATTTATTCTGGTCTCTCTCATCGGCGTCTGGAGAGTGAAAACGGTGAAAAATGACAGCATGTACTGGTTACTAACTGTCCTTTACCTTCCTCTGGTCCTGGAGATGATCATCACTTTAAAACGAAGGAAAGGGAAAGACTACAAATGGTGAGTGACACAGTTTAACAGATTAATATACACGACAGAATCACTGACCTTAGTCATTTTCTGCTGAATGAATCACTTTTCTAGGTCCAAATAACTTCTATTCAGTATTTAGCTGAATGTCGGTGTTATGTGGATTTTGTTTGACTTCTTTAGTGGTAGCTGTTCTTAGATTTCAGTTACATTTTATTTCAATTTTCCTAAAAGGCTATCGACATTCCTCTCGCCCTCCCTCCCCCTCACCAACATCCTGCTAGACCTATTGTTACTGCTGACAGAGTAAAAGTTGTGGGTGAAAGAAAGTAGTTGTCTAGTATAATTCGAATGGTCTCAAGCAGTGACCCTAACGTTGGGCCTGAAACGACCATACAAAAAAAAAAAACATTTATTGTTTAGTTGTTCAGTGTACATTCTATAAAAATGATTTAACCGTCTTCTGTCCTCTGTCAGGTTTTCTCCGGCCATCCTCTTTTTCCTCATCAGCATTATTCCATCTATATGGATTCTAGAGTTACATCATCAGGAGAACAAAGCCAGTAACCCTCAGGTATTATTCTATATACCCGTTCTTTCAGTGAAATTTTGGAATTTTCAGTCAGCCTTTATTCACTTTCATATTGTTCCAAACTTGTACTTTCTGTGAAAACAGATGAGAATAGAAATTAAACAGAAAAACGTGTCTCTTTAGCTCTCCAAGGGTGCTTTATTTGATCAAACATACAGTAAAAACAGTAATGTTTTACAATTTAGATTATTAGAATGATTTCTGAAGGCTTATGTGACACTGAAGAATGGAGTAAAATTCATCTTTGCTATCACAGAAATAAATGACATTTTAAAAAACATTCAAATAGAAAATATTTATTTTAAATTGTAATAATATTTCACAAAATTACAATCCTTACTGTATTTTTGATTAAATAAATGCAGTCTTGGTAAGCAAATATGAAATATTAAAAAACCTTAATTATTCAGGACTTTTGTCTGTGTAATGGAAGCTTCACCAAGACAATTTTAGTGTGTGTAAGCATACTTGGCAATAAAAATTCTGATTCATTTTTGGATCAGATTTTAATGTCCCTTTAATGTCTTTTGTTAGCGAAATGTTGCAATTATGCATGTTTTTGTGAAGTCAGCCTAGCCTTATTATGCTCATATATAAGCTGACATTCCTTCTCAGTGTCTTTTTCCACTCATTAAATTCTTCTCTGTGCTTTTTTGTGTCTGGCAGTGTAGGAAACTGGACTCTTGGGACAATGTCAAGAGCATATTGCCTACAAATGGCACAATGGTTAATGAAACACTTAAGGTAATCTTAAAAAAAAATCATTTATTTTCTTATTTTTTAATCTGTAATTTGCGATTCAGCGCATTGCTGTACAAAAGTGACTAATGCTCGGACTGTGATGCATCAGTTATATATAGATCTGTACATGCACAAATCACACATGCTTTCAATTTGTGATGTCATTCATTTCCTGTGCACAGACAGTTTTTCTCATAATGCAGTATGCAGCATGGAGCCTTTTGTCTTAACTTTCGTTTTCTCTGTCTTTCTCTAAGATTAAAATATTGCATTACTTAAGATTTAAACAGAAGAAATCATGATATATCGCTAAGATTATGCTAGTACACCCCAGGCATCCCTATGCTCTGGTTTTGGTGGGGGTTATTTTAAACATTGTTATGTTTCATGGAGGATGTCCAAGATGCATGTTGACACTCATGGGAAGTTTAAGGTTTTAGCAAGAAGTCTTTATTATACTGCTTATTTCATTCCACCTCTATTCCTGTGAAGATATATTATTCTTGGACCTTATCTCCTGCTTTCTGTGGGTTATAGTAACCAGGAAAACTTGATCTTAGCTTGCAGATTTGTCCATTTAGATGCTTTTATCCAGAGTAACACACAGTTCAGTCATAACGCTGAGGGCAGACTGAAAGCATATGCAAAAGTGCTGAATCTTTGTCATCAATAAGATGATTCATACCCTTGTAAACCTCAAGTCATGTTACTTTGGAATGAAGAGACTATTCCTTTTTCTTGTCACTGGTGCTTCAGTGATTTCTAAAAAGTAATGTCTGCATAATATTGTGTCTTTTAGCACTTGGAGCGCATGCTCACCTCCGTCTGTCCGAATGACTGGATCCTTGGTCTTCATCAGGTTTTGCTTATTCTTCTCATCCTCGGGAAGTGGCTCCTTCCATTAGGAGGAGGAGTGACGCGTGACGAACTGTCTCAGCTTTTGCTCATCTTTGTTGGCACGGCGGCAGACATTCTGGAATTCACTAGTGAGACACTATCAGATGTCAAGTAAGTACTTCCTGTTCTCAGTCATTAAACAAAAGCTTGACTGAATGCCAGTTCATGCTATTGTTAATGTACACTGCTGTTCGAAAGTATTTTTAAAAGAAACTAATAGTTTTGTTCAGCAAGGACAAATTCAATGGATCAAAAGTGACAGGAAAGACATTTATAATCTTACAAAAGATTTCTATTTCAAATAGATATCCTAAAAAAAGTTTTCGGAAAAACATTAAGCATCATAAATGTGTTGATAATATTATGCAGAGCTGAAAATCAGCATATTGGAATGATCATGTTACACTGAAGACTGGAGAAATTCAGTTTTGCCATCACAGGAAAAAATTGCACGGCCCTCCAAACGTTTGGAAAGGCCCTAGAAAAGTGGGGTTTTGGACAATATTGGCATGAATCCTTTTTAATTTGTGATAATTTTGCACTGATAAGGGACAGCACAAACTACGAAAACATATTTTATCACATAAACAGTTTATACATAGAAAAAAAATTTGATTAATCAAAATATCCACCATTAGCAGCCATTACATCTCTGCATAATCTCGGCCTAAATTTATTGTATTCTAAACTTAATTGGCAATCAGTTGTTGAAGCTATTAAGGTGTGCTGACCCAAAAATCTTTTAAAAACCTGGGCCAAGTTTAAACCCGTAACCAGGCATCACAGCTGGCAAAGGGGCATGTCTGACTGTGACATGTATATATTGCCATTATTATGTAATCAAAATAAAAATTATTATTGCTGGTCTTCAATGATAATGTCAAGTTATTTTAATGTGTTTGCACCAAAAAATTATAAGGATTTATGCTGGTATCGTCCAAAACCACACTTTGCCAGAGGTGTTCCCAAACTTTTGGAGGGCAGTGTACATCATAACATTTATTTAAAAGATAATTAAAATGAATGTTGGGGTATTCCATAAATACAATGCTGTATTTCTGGATCTGTGTGATGATTATTGTTTGGCCAATTGTTTGTAATTTTTTCAGTAAACCATATTTCTTATACATCACTCACAATAAAGTACACATAATAATAATGATAATAAATACTAAAAACCAATGACATTTCTCTTTCAATTTACGTTTTGTGCTATTAAATGTCAACACTGTTACATTCAAAATGTGAGGTTAATGTTACTGGCATTTACTAGAAAATATCATCACACCACACCTTATTATTCAATATTTTGTGTGGTATATTTATAAAGGACAAAGAGAAAATTGGCATTTTTTTAGAAAACCCCTAAAGCATTTAAAAACACAAAGCATATGATGTCTTTAAAAAGGCAGACTTTTTATTTTGAATTCATTTATTTATACTTAATCCACTAACATTTACAATAAATGGTGACATGCAAATATAAAATTATGTTTTTTGTTTACTGTCTTTTCTGTCCTTTTTTGCATTAAACAGTAAATACAGTTGAATCAATCATATATGTGACTCTGGATCACAAAACCAGTCTTTGAGATTTATACATCAGATAATAATAAATCAGCTTTCCATTGATATATGGTTTGTTAGGATAGGACAATATTTGGTCGAGATACAACTATTTGAAAACCTGGAATCCGAGGGTGCAAAATATCAAAAAATCAAAATATTGAGAAAATTGCCTTTAAAGTTGTCTAAATAAAGTTCCTAACAATGTATATTACTAATCAAAAATTAAGTTCATATATTTACAGAAGGAATTTTACAAAATATCTTCATTGAACATGATCTTTACTTAATTTCCTAATGATTTTTGCCATAAAAGAAAAATCAATCATTTTGACCCATACAATGTATTTTTGGCTATTGCTACAAATATACCTCAGCGACTTAAGACTGGTTTTGTGGTCCAGGGTCACATATTATCATATACTGCTACTACGTTCATGATTTCTGGGTTTTCCTGTCAGTGATATCAGTAGTCATGTGAACACAAATTGCCCCTTTCCTGAGAAAAAACAGACATAAGTGTTGGTGTCTGTGAATCTGCTCTTCTTTATACCAGCCATAATGCCCTCTTGATTATTAAATGTATAACTTACTCACATATACAGTTGAAGTCAAAAGTTTACATACACCTTGCAGAATCTGCTAAATGGTAACTATTTTACCAGAATAAGAGGAATCATACAAAATGCATGTTATTTTTTATTTAGTACTGACCTGAATAAGATATTTCATATAAACTTTACATCCACAAGAGAAAATAATAGTTAAATTTATTAAAAAAATTACCCAGTTCAAAAGTGTACATGCGCTTGATTCTTAATACTGTGTTGTTACCTGAATGATCCACAGCTCTGTGTGTGTATTTTTTTTTTTTGTTTAGTGATAGCTGTTCATGAGTCCCTTGTTTGTCCTGAACAGATAAACTGCCAGATAAACTGGGGGGCTTTTACATGTGAAAATCTTATTTTGTCTTCTGGGAAACATGTAAGTGTCTTCTGTAGCTTCTGAAGGGCAGTTATAAATGAAAAAAATATGGTATTTAGGCAAAATAAGAAAAATGTGCACATCTTTATTGTTCAAAAGCTGGGCTGTAAACGCATCGTTTTTCTTCCCGAATCATTGGTGAGCATTTGAGCCTTCTGTCCTCAGTGTGAAAAGATGGATCTCAAAATTGTACAGTCATTGTTGGAAAGGGTTCAAATACACAAGAAAGCAGAAAAAACAAAGAATTGTGGGACCAGAAGGATTTTTCTGAGGAACAGCAGGCATTTTAACTGTTCAGGACAAACAAGGGACTATCACTAAACAAAAAAAAAAAATCACAGCTGTGGATCATTCAGGTAACAACACAGTATTAAGAATCAAGTTTATATAAACTTTTGAACAGCATAATTTTTATAAATTCAACTATTATTTGGACTATATGTAAACATCTTTTATGTGAAATATCTTATTCAGGTCAGTACTAAATAAAAAAATAACATGCATTTTGTATGCTCCCTCTTATTTTGTTAAAATAATTAATATTTTGTACATTCTGCAAGGTGTATGTTAACTTTTGACTTCAACTGTAACTGCTAATGCATTATTTGATGCAAATCTGCATAACGCATTCTTCACTGTATGTTACAGGGAGAACAACAATCTACTAGTGTATGTAATCTTGGCAGTGTGGACGTGGAGTATGTTGCAGTTTCCTTTTCACCTGGCAGGTTTGTGATCACCAGTTTGTGTTTCTTTAACATCCCACCATTAGACGTCACAGATGTTGCTTTGAAAAGCAGCCAAATGACCTATAAAATAGTTCAGGATCCCTCAAGTGACTGGAGGAGGGCCCTGCTGTTCTGTGAAATTTCAATTTGAAGTTCAGTTATCGTGAATGTTTTATCCTGCTCCATCAATAGTATTTTTCTTACCTTTAGAGCTCACAAAAACGAGCGGTTTGGGCTGCAACTCAATGTAGTGTAACAGCGCTGCAGTGATTTGTGGATCAACAGCATGTGTTTTTGTTGCGTTATGCTCTATGCATGTTTCCCTTTGAGGAATGAGAGCTTTGGCAGCTGCATGTATTTAAACATTACCAAACCCCTAGAAAGAGGAGAGGGGTGGATTTTTTGGGGTCTTTTCAACCATTTGCTGTAAGTTCAACTGACTGTTCACTTCTGCAAATTTACCCTGCTCACTTGTCTGTAAACTATGGAAGCTTATTTCTGTTTTCAACCTTTTCTTGCAATTGTGAATTTATATCTCACAATTCAGACTTTTTTTATATTTGTGTATTATATTTCAGGTTATAAACTTTTAATTGCGAGCTCATATCGAAAAAATGATTTGCAAAGGAAAAAGGCTAAATTGTGAGATTACCTTTTTGCCTTTTTTATTGTTTACTGTTTTTTTTCCTCAGATTTTCATGTTTATATCTTGCAATTCATAGAGAAAAGTCAGAATTGTGAGATAAAAAGTTGCAATTACCTGTTTATTTTTTATTTTGTGGCAAAATAACTAGCTTCCATAGTAAACTGATACACAAGTTAATACATAAAATACACTACCAGTCAAAAGTTTTTGAACAGTAAGATTTTTAATGTTTTTTAAAGAAGTCTCTTCTCACCAGGCCTGCATTTATTTGATCCAAAGTAACAGTAAAATTGTGAAATATTTTTAATATTTAAAATAACTATAGCCAGATTCTGCATCCGAGGATTGGGTCACCGAGGCCCCCGCCTTCGACCGCCACCCATCCCACAATGCACCGGTCCCATATGGTCCCTCCCGCAGGTGGTGGGCCCACGGGAGGGCGGCCCCACGTCGCTTTTTCGGGCTAAGCCCGGCCGGGCCCCGTGGGCCACCAGACGCTCGCATACGAGCCCCAACCCCAGGCCTGGCTCCAGGGTGGGGCCCCGGCTGCGCCATACCGGGCGACGTCACGGACCTATGTTCTTTTTCAGCCATATGGGTTTTTTGGACCGCTCTTTGTCTGGCCTGTCACCTAGGACCTGTTTGCCTTGGGAGACCCTACCAGGGGCATTATAGCCCCTGACAACATAGCTCCTAGGATCATGCAGACACTCAAACCCCTCCACCACGATAAAGTGGCGATCCCCGGAGAGGATCTCTCTTGGTGGGGAGTCCCTGCCCCAGGTGGAGGAGTTTAAGTATCTGGGGGTCTTGTTCACGAGTGAGGGAAGGATGGAGCGGGAGATCGACAGACGGATCGGTGCAGCTTCTGCAGTAATGCGGTCGCTGTACCGGTCTGTCGTGGTGAAGAAAGAGCTGAGCTGTAAGGCGAAGCTCTCGATTTACCGGTCGATCTACGTTCCTACTCTCACCTATGGTCATGAGCTTTGGGTCATGACCGAAAGGATAAGATCCTGGATACAGGCGGCCGAAATGAGTTTTCTCCGTAGGGTGGCTGGGCGCTCCCTTAGAGATAGGGTGAGGAGCTCGGTCACTCGGGAGGAGCTCGGAGTAGACCCGCTGCTCCTTCACATCGAGAGAGGCCAGTTGAGGTGGCTCTGGCATCTGTTCCGGATGCCTCCTGGACGCCTCCCTGGGGAGGCGTTCCGGGCATGTCCCCCCGGGAGGAGGCCCCGGGGAAGACCCAGGACACGCTGGAGGGACTATGTCTCTCGGCTGGCCTGGGAACGCCTCGGTGTTCCGCCGGAAGAGCTGGAGGAAGTGTCTGGGGAGAGGGAAGTCTGGGCGTCTCTGCTTAGACTGCTGCCCCCGCGACCCGGTTCCGGATAAGCGGGTGAAAATGGATGGATGGATGGATTTAAAATAACTGTTTTCTATTTGAATATATTTTAAAATGTAATTTATTCTTATGAATTCAAAACTGAATATTTAGCATCATTACTCCAGTCATTTGGTCCTTCAGAAATCATCCTAATATTCTGATTTGCTGCTCAAAAAACATTTATTATTATTATGATGTTGCAAACACCTGAGTAGATTTTTTTCAGGTTTCTTTGATGAATATAAAGTTCAAAAGAACAGCATTTTTCTGAAATAGAAATCTTCTGTAACATTATAAATGTCTTTATCATCACGTTTGATCCATTTAAAGCATGCTTGCTAAATAAAAGTATTAATTTCTATAATTTCTTTGAATGTTTCTATTCATCAAAGAATCTTGAAAGAAATGTACTGTGTTTTAAATATTCATAATATTAATAATAATAAAAATGTTTCTTGAACAGCAAATCAGCATATTAGAATGATTTATGAAGTATCATGTGACTGGAGTGATGATGCTGAAAATTTAGAGTTGATCACAGGAATAAATTAGATTTTAAAATATATTTAAATAGAAAAGAGTTATTTAAAACAGTAAAAATATTTCAAAGTTTTACTGTTTTTGCTGTACTTTGGATCAAATATATGCAGGCTTGGTGAGCAGAAGAGACTTTAAAAAAACATTACAAATTTTACTGTTCAAAAACTTTTGACTGGTAGTGTATAATCCTTTAGTTTTGCTTTCTAGAAACACTCAGGAAGGCACATAATATTCTTTTCCCAACACATAATGAATCAAAATTCAAAAAGCAAATAGTCATTGATTTCCTGTAGTTTGTGGAGCAAAGTGCACTGCAGTCCGAAAAAACCATAGTGCATAGTGAGTCCATAGAGTCCATAGTGGCCCTCTGCCAAAACTAAAGAGATTGCTGCCATTTAAACTCAAAAGCCTCAACTTTAGTAAACAGCTTCAACTTTATTAAAAACAAACATTTGTACAAATGAACCTTTTATTTAAACAATTAAAAACATAATCCAAAACGTAACAACATAATTTCCTGCAAAGAAAACTAAATAGTTAGCTTTGTTTAAACTTGGCAAGTGTAACATGCATATTGATTTTGTTTGGCTTGGAGTTACAGTATTCATATCTCTGTGTCTGTGTTGATTTGTTTCTCTCTTTCATGTATGGTACAGTTGTGACGTCCCGGCCACAGGACTCAGATGAGCCAAAGGGTGGAGGAGGCTGCTGTAACTTGGTCTTGTCAAGACACAGTACAGATATTTGGAACATTGTTGAGAGTTTGTTTATCCAGGACGGACCCTTTCTCGTGGTACGTCTCATAGTGATGATATACTTTGATGTGTTCCACCAGATGTTGGTCTTCTTCGCTATTAAGAACTTTCTAGTGGTCGTCCTTAACCTCTACAGGCTCATAGTTATCTGTCAAGACTTTAAACCACCACAACCATCATCAACATCTACCTCTTCCCCAGTATGAAGGAAGGAAAGAGAATCAGTTTAAAATGACACATTTCATTAATTGTGCCAGATGGTTTGCTTATACCAGGGGTTTTCAAACTGGAGAACCACAAGGGGCTGCAAGGGGTACTAGGCAGTATTATTTTAGTGTCATTGGGATACTATTAGAATATTTATTGATATTTTGAATAAGTTTCTGTTTTTAGATTTACTGTCATTTTAGTTAAAAATGTAGTCATTGCGGTTTTGCCTTTTATTAGTTATTGTCTAAATAATTAGTTTATTATCTATCTATCTATCTATCTATCTATCATTTTTAATTCGGTTTTAGTTGCCTTTGACAACTAGCTGAAATTAAAAAAATTCTATGGGGTCAGAGGAAAAGTTTACAAATAAAAAACAGATTAAAATAAGTTGATTAATAATAGATTTAAATAAATAAATAATACATCTACAGTGCAGAACTATTTGATAAAATAAGAAAAATGAAATATTTCCCAAAATTACCCTTTACACATATTTATAACATTATTTATACATTAAAAATATATGGGTCATTCCGTGTCAACTCAACAAGAGGTCCTCTGCTCAAATTTTTGATTTTGCTAATATTTTTTCTGAAGAAAGATAGATATGTACAGTGATGAAAGCCAAAATATTAAATGTCATTGATGAAAATTTACTGAGTAATCCACTGTTTTGTAGACCTTTTCACCTTCAGAATCAAATTACAGAGGGGTAAAAATGACTTCAGAAAGATGGCAGCATCATATTCTTATTTTTACATTTAGATTAGTAGTTCTATTGGTAAATTCTGTTGACTTTAGCAGTCTTTGTTGCATTATGTGCCAATGGTGACCATTCAAAAATGGTGAAACAGCACTTTTTTCAAGTTTTTCTACAACGTTTGCATGCCTGTAACTCAAGAAGTATTAAGGATATCTTAATGCCCTTTTAGATATTAGGTCTTAACAAAGGTCTTTCCTTTTGGCATCTTTGTTTTTAATGTCCTATGAGATTCAGTTCCAGAGATATTAGAATTTCCTCTTTTCTTTTAAAGAGGAACGTCTGAAAAAACAAATCTTTTCAAAACTAGAGATGTATCTGGTTTCTTTCATGTGATTCTCATTTCTTTCTATGTTCTATGTAATTGTTTTGATAGAGGGAAACAAGATACAATTCTAATTTCAACATTGTTTCTTCAGAAAATGGGTAATATTCAACAATATGGACATGGAACCTCATTGAGATCCCCATATCTCAGGGACTGAATGATGTAGGGCCTTAAAAAAAAGATTCCAAAAGAAAAGTTTATGAAGAACTAGAATCTAAAACCATATTGTGATATCTCTAATACTTCTTGAGTTACATGTATGCTAACTTTGGCAAAAGTTAAATATTTACGGCACTCAGACTGGTATGTTCAATGCAGTTGCCCTGATAAAAATAAACAACATACATCTCTAGATTTAACATTAATTGTTCCTCAGACATTCCTCTTTAAAAGAAAAGTATCATATTTTTGCAAACTGACCCACATTTGGTTTTTGAGCCATATTGAAATTCCATTATCACTGGAAACAAATCTCATAGGGCATTAAAAATAAAGATGTCAAAAGGAAAGTTTGTTAAGACCCAATATCTAAAAGGGCATTAAAATATCTTTAATACTTTTTGAGTTACAGGCATGCAGACTTAATAATACGAATATAACTACCAATCTCTGTGTAAAAATAAGATCATGATGCTGCCATCTTTTTGAATTCATTTTTACCCCCCTGTAACTTGACTCTGAATCTCAGGTGACAACTGCTATTTTGACCTCCCTCTACAAAATAGTGGGTTACTCAGTAAATATTCATTCATGAAAGTTAATATTTTGGCTTTTATCACTATTCATGTCTATCTTTCTTCAGAAAAAATACTAGCAAAATCAAAAATTTGAGCCAAGGAAGTTTATTGGTTGATTTGACACTGAATGACCCATATAGCTGTATTTTAAGTTTTAGGATGCGTGGCCCTCACACCAGGATGATCATATTTGGGGGTCCGTGGCATCTAATAAATTGAAAACCCCTGATGTATACTGCTTAAAAACAAAATTATGGTTGAAAGTTTTAGAAATGTATATTGAATGTATTTAAATATGTTATGTACAACCAAACTAGGACCAGTAGTGGATTTTAAGTTACAACATTCATTATTTGGTTCCTTATTGTAAAATATTACTTTTATTGAGCTTTTTTAGCGTTTTACAATGTTTGTTTGTCTAACAGTGTTGTGAAGTGAGATCAAAACAGTGAGGGAACTAGTTTTTTTGTTTTCTGAAATGTCACAGGCTGACACATGTATATCTATCACATACATGTGTTAAAAGGGGCCTGCTCATGCACGATTACCCTTGCTGTGTGCATTCAGATGTGCCTCCTTGATATCAGACTCTTTGAGTCACTCTGACCTGAGAACAGCCTGAGATAATTAGTCTGTAAGTTCAGAGAATCTAGAGTTGCTGTAACCACTATGTGTCTAGCAATGTCTCGAAAACCTATTGAAATAAATGTTTTGTCTAGTTTCCATCTATCTGGATTCTATCTGTTTTTGTGTGTGGGATGATCTGTGATGGTTTTTCTGACCTTTGGGTTTTCATTGCTATTTTAACTTTGCCGGGAAAAAATGAGACATACCACCACGTATTTCTCTCCCTTCACATTCAGACAGTATCCCTCAGTTTCCTGTCTGTCCTCAAAGTATGAACTGGGTTGGGAGGTCGTGTCTGTCCCTGTCTGTTTCTGAAACATACACACATCCCCGAAGCAGGAAAACACACATTCCTGCGTTAAACATTTTGCACTTTTCTATTTTTAGCCAGTAGGGGAAACAGGAAATAGCCACACAAGAAAAAAACAGGATACCAACACAGAAAGTTAGATTTAAATAAACAACACGTGCTTATTTCAGTGCATCCTGAGACCTTCACTGTGACCTTTGATTTACAGTAGATCAACACTGTTTTGCTGGGTACATATTAACCAGTGGAAATCTCATTAATGCAGGGTACCTATATGGGACGTTCAAAATCATATTTGATAATACTTTGTAGCAGGGGTGTAACGGTACACAAATATGATGGTTCGGTACGTACCTCGGTTTTCGTGTCACGGTTCGGTATGATTTGGTTTACTAAACAAGTTGCTCTTTCTTTAAATACATTCAGTTATAATTAAAATTTTCTTGGTGATAAAAATCTACTTCAGCTTATGCTTTGAACTATAGGGAGCCCTTTTACATTATAAGGTTACATTTAACTTAACCCAAACTTAAATATAATTACTATTTATTTTTAAATATAATAATCAACAGGTGAAAAGCGGGTGAAAATGGATGGATGGATGGATAACCAACACTTAAAAAAAAACTTGTATGCAAACATGTAAATTGCACATAATGCAGTTTTTAAATTAACTTATAAATTATAAAAAATGTATTCGTTAAAATATATTCAATTACACAGTGGCTGACATAACATGTTTCAGATTAATTTAAACATACATTAATTAAGACTAACAGTAAAGTGCAATATGTACAATATAATGAGTATTAGTGTAATATTTAACGAAATGCTCTTCTCTAGACTTTACTTCTCTGGTGAACTAACGCGCTGTGGACACTGATGACTTGCCTGAGGTAAATGAAATGCTACGTCACCTTTTATTTCCATGCTGTTTTGTTGACGTCTTTCCGCGGTTGAAACACTGATTGAGCGATTACGTGAGGCCTGAGATGTTGATTCATTTTTATTCGCGTTAATAGTAGTACAGACGAAGGAATGATCGCGTTCACTCGCGCTCCGCACTGCCATTTGAACAGACTCCATTTACACTGCACAAGCCTGCGGCACGTTAGCGCCTCTGACGCGGCCACTCTAGTCAATGTTTGTGTTTATACCAGCACGTTTCTGAACCATCCCAGAAGCAGGCGTTTTACACAGCACCTGGGGGGGTACTTGTTGCTGTACTTGTTGGGTACACATGCGTACCAAACTGAAAGATGCGATTCGGTACCAATACTAGTGATGGGTCGTTCTTGAACGATTCGTTCATTTTGAACGAATCTTTAATGTGACTCGGGACGAACGAGTCGTCTCGGCGAGTGATTCGTTCAGTCGCGCATGCGCAACATCCTATTAGGTCCTGTACTGGAATTAGTTCAACTGTTTTAGAGTCGTTCGTTCACCTTATGGGGCTGTCACGTGATGAACGAACGACTCAAACCCGAGGACTCGGGAAATGAACTAATCAATTCTCTTTCCGGCTCAGACTGCATAGGTTAACATTACGGGGATGTCACGTGATGAACGAACGACTCAAACCCGAGGACTCGGGAAATGAACTAATCAATTCTCTTTCCGGCTCAGACTGCATAGGTCAACATTACGGTAGTCTCGCGTAGCCAGACCTTCAGACTGACGGCTGAAGGTCTGGAATTCATAGCAGCTTTCTTTGGCCAAGGCCCGCCCATAAGGCCGTTTGACCGACATGTCAAACAACCAATCACAGTTCGTTTCGTTCAGCGTCACGTTTCGGGGCGTGGAAATGTCCCCACAACAACAGACCGGCGTGCAACAAGTCAGTCAGCATAGAAAAACAAAGAAGGAGAAGAAAACAAGCAGTAAGTCATTGATCTGTTCGTGCACGTATAACAACAATGGCGTCTGCATTATATCTCTTTTGTCTCCACTAAGTGCCTCAAACAAAACTCCTGGACATCTCTTAAAGAGTCTATGCCGTGAACCTCGCATACTTTTGAGAATCCTACGTTTAGCTGATCTTGATAAATGCTCATTGTCACTCATGTAAACACGACAGTTTTTCTTCTGCAATCACACGTCTGCGCTTTGTTTCCCGGCGGACCGAAAATAAACGCGACACTCGCGTCCCCCGGAAATCCGATAAAATTCAACCAATCAGATGACGACTTCGACATTCCTGAAGTGTTTCCAGTTAAGTGTACCATATGCATCAGACGTTTAGCCAACGTTCCGTGGGCGTGACGTCTGAGGCTGAGACTAACATTACGGGGATGTCACGTGATGAACGAACGACTCAAACCCAACGACTCGAGAAATGAACTAATCAATTCTCTTTCCGGCTCAGGCTGCATAGGTTAACGTTACAGGGCTGTCACGTGATGAACGAACGACTCGAACCCGAAAACTTGTCAGATAAGAGGTGAGGTGAGCGAATCATAGACTAAAGACCCAGGTAAACAATGAATTAATATTTTCTGTTTCTTATAGCATTATAGTTTTGTTTTGTTTGTAGTGTGATCAACGTTTGTGTAAGCAGTAGATGTGTTAGGGAAGTAAAAGGTAACATTTTAATTATATTTTGCTAAAATGAACAAAATGAACGAAATGACTCGAAAAAAGATTCGTTCATTTTGCTGAACGAGACTCAAAGGACCGAGTCGGTAAAATGATCCGAACTTCCCATCACTAACCAATACGTGTACCGTTACACTCCTACTTTGTAGCCTTTTGATGCTTTTCAGTGTTCTGAAATGGTGTAAACAGTTGTTTATGATAAACTATACTTAGATTTTTTCATTTCTGTGAGCACCCTGCATTAAAGGCATAAAAAACCCCTAAAAATCTCCAGAAAATTTACATGAGAACAGATTTGGAGAAATGTAACATTACTTGCATCACTTGCTCACCAATGGATCCTCTGCAGTGAATGGGTGCCGTCAGAATGAGAGTCAAAACAGCTGATAAAAACTTCACAATAATCCACAAGTAATACACACAACTCCAGTCTATCAATTACCATCTTGTGAAGTGAAAAGCTGTGTGTTTGTAAGAAACAGATCCGTCATTGAAGGATTTTAACTGTAAACCATCATGCCTGGCCAAAATATTAATCCATGAAGCATAATAATGCTTCCTACAGAGAAAAAGTCCATCCCCTGTTGTTCTCTCACATCAAAATCCACCAACATATTTGTTTAGAACTGTTTTAGACCATTTTAACAGTGCTTGATCTGTGCATATTTCTCTCCTGATTCAGATGAGACTACTTTTTCACTGGAAAAAGCAACATTGAGGATAGAGAAGCAACTGTTTGAAGTTGTCTTAATCGTAGTGTTAATTAGATGATTGGAATCGAGGATTATGATGATTTCAGCAACAGGTTAAGCTCTCAATTTACGGCACCCATTTACGGCAGACTAAAGAATCCATTGGAGAGCAAGTGATGTAATGCTAATTTCTCCAAATCTGTTCTGATGAAGAAACAAACTCATCCTACATCTTGGATGACCTTAAAGTTAACTTTCAGCAAATTTCTCATTCTTCATTTTTGGGTGAACTATTCCTCTAACAAGAGTAGCATTTTCTTTCAAAAAGTGACTAATGGGCTAATGCACAAGGGTCCCTTGTGCTGTAAACAGAAAAGACAAGAACAAAAAGTTCACAGTACAGTGTGGTCTGCTGTGTGCTCTCAACCTTATGAATATTCATGACAGTGTATGTGAGAGTCTTTTTTCTATAGCACCCTTTGTGAAGTCATTATATTGCAGAGCTCTTAGAAAGTCACAAATGCTAGTAAAACTGACTTAAATGACTGTGAATATACAGAAAATAGACAAATATATCAGTCTCACATAATAGGACTTATGATGAATAGGCTTTATTACCAAACATGGTACAGTCATGTACTGCAGAATAGTGTAGTTAAAATAGTGAATAATCTTTTTATTTTCATATTTTTTGTGTCCTATGTTATTTAAAAAGGGGATAGGTTATGTAAACACAGTCATTTAGAGCTTGCTGTGCAATCACATTTGGAGAGATATCTTTGGAGTGAGTTTAAAGGAAGTTTACACACACTCGATCACTCGTTCACTGTTTAAACTATCTGTTTCAGAAAAAACATCATTAATATTAGATGAAACACAATGTAATCTGCAGAGAAATAGTATTTAACTGTTTACAGAGTAGACACAGAGAAGGAATAGAAATTATGAGGCAATAGTACCAAATGCTTTGGATGACATTTTCTTTATATTTTTTCTGGCATAAGCTATGGGAAATTTACTGGAAACCACGGCGAAAGCAAGCGAATAGTATGCTTTCATGCTAAAAGAAGAATGAATGGGTCGAATGTTTGTTGTCCAACACTTTCTTTCACTGGATTGGAGAATGTTAGTTCATTTCTGATGATCAAACGGTGTCGGACAACAAATACTGAGCTTATTACGTTAGGTCAAGATGTTCCTAAAAGACCAGACTCACAAAGTGAAAAAGTAAAAAAAAAAAAAAAAAAATTAAAAAAAATACGCAATAACGAGATTTTATAATAATATTTTATGTAACGCAAATTTTGGATTTTTTTCCACATCTACAGTTATTCTGCAGACACAAACTGTCTGTTCTTTTTATGGACAAAAGTAAATACAGTTGAAGTCAAAAGTTTACATACACCTTGCATTATTTTACTAAAATAAGAGGGTGAAAACTTTTGAGTATGTGTGCATTTTTCTTATTTTGCCTAAATATCATATTTTCATTGACATTTTTTATTCAGTATTGCCCTTCAGAAAGTACATAAGATACTTACATGTTTCCCAGAAGATAAAATCAGTCAAATTTACCCTGATCTTTAATTTCAAAAAGTTTGAGCATTTGAACTCTCTGTAATAGTTGCATATGAGTCCCTCAGTGTGAAAAGATGGAGCTCAAACCATACAGTCATTGTTGGAAAGGGTTCAAATACACAAGAATTTGTGGGACCTGAAGGATTTTTCTGAAGTACAGCAGGCAGTTTAACTGTTTAGGACCAAAAAACAAAAACACAGCTGTGGACCATTAAACAACACAATATTAAGAATCAACTGTATATAAACTTTTTTATCTTTCACATCTTTTATGTGAAATACCTTAGTCAGGTCAGTACTAAATAAAAAAATAACATGCATTTTGTATGATCTCTCTTAATTTAGTAAAATAATTAACATTTTGCAGATTATGCAAAGTGTATGTAAACTTTTGACTTCAACTGTATGTAAAATCTAAATATTTTGTCTACAAAACTGTTTCACTTACTGGTTATTTTATGTTCCTGTAGCTATAATAGTACAGCATGGTGCTACTAGTACCAAGGTTATGGGTTAAAATCCCCAAATTTACACATTAAAAGAATAGTTTACCCCAAAATTAAAATCTTACTCAATCCAGGCCATCCAACCAAGGTGTAGATACGTTTTGGGAGAATTTGGAAAGATTACATGCATCATTTGCTCAGCAATTGATTCTCTGGAGTGAATGGGTGCCAACAGTCCATCACATCTCATAAACTACACATTTGGGATAAGAAAATCAATCATGTAGGTATTTTAACTTTAAATCATTGCTTCTGGCTAAAATATGAATCCTCTATCTATAATATTCCTTTCAAAAGTCTTATCTGAATCAGGGGAAAAATAGGCAGAGACCAAGCAATTTTTACAAGCAGAAACAGACAGACACCTTTCTAAATAAACATCATTGGTTTTTGATGTAAAAGTAAAATGTAAGTCAGATTGACTCACTGGAAGATTCATTATAGATTACAGACTAGTATTTTGGCCAGAAATTAGTTAAATGATAGATTTGTTTTTTATAAACACACAGCTGTTCACTTCACTAGGTGTTAATTGATGGACTGAAGTCATGTCTATTTCTGGATTATTGTGACGTTTCCTCATTCTGGCAGCACCCATTCATTCAAAGCAGAGGATCTACTGGTGAGCAAGTGATGTATAAATAATACAATGCATTAATGTACATGAAAACAGAAGACATTAGTCCATGATGGGATCCTACAAAGTGCTCTTTATTATGAACAGTTTACTTTTGTAATATGCAACTTCAGGTCCACAAAAAAATATACGTTTTATTTACAAACGGGTGTTTTACGTAACATAAAAAAGATAGGAAAAGGACATACAAAAAACAGACAAAAGTAGAAAAAGTAGAAAAACCACCCAATAAACAAATTAACAAAAGGTTAATTATTGCATGTCAAAAGACTGAGCTTACATAGCTTTAGATCTGCAGTCTATATCTTGAGGTTACTGGCTGGAAGAGTGCTCTTGTCTAAGTCATCAAAATATGGATGTGTCATTGCTTGCCGTGCTGAGATCCGCTTAGGAGGGTCATAAATCAGCATTTTCTAAACAAAAGAGATGATGAAAATAAATATGAGGTGTAAAAATCACAACAGATAAGTAGGACATCAGTATGTTGGGACGGCCTTTACCGTGAGCAGGTCGATGCCATTCTTGTCCAGGTTTTTCACAGTGTTGGCCAGATTCCCAGATTTCCACTTTGGGAAGGTGTTCTTATAATCTGGCAGCGACTCAACATCTGGCCACACCTCATTGTTAGGGGTACCCAGAGTCCTAAAAGGAAATAGAAATAGAAACAACAGAAATTGTCTCATTTGTATGCAATAGGCTGGTTGCAGCATCTTTCACAGTATTGTTGCAGTACACTTCTTCATATTCTGACCCATGGTGAAGATTTTTTAATACTTTTATTTAGCAAGAACCCATTAAACTGATCAAAAGCAACTATGATATTTATAAATGTTAAAGACTTCTATTTCAATCAACATACCACCAAATCAGTACATTAGAATTGTTTCTAAAGGAAGAAATTTCAGTTTTGCCATCACAGATTTCAAAATTAACATCCATCAGGCTTTTTAAATTAAACTTTTAGCATTACATGGCAAATTATAATCTAAAAAAGTAAAAATAGAGGAAAAAGAGCAAGCATGATTATCTAATATCAAGTGATACCAATACATTAAAAAAAGCAAAAAAAAAAATCTTTAATAATGTTTGACAACTGATGGAACCAATATATTGTGCATCACTAACTTTTTCAAAAATCATCTTGGGGGAACCAACCTTCAGATTTTAAATGGAAAGATGCAACTATAGGCATCACAATAAAATGCTGAAAACTGAAGATGCTTCAAAGAAACCTACCTGCAAAGCTGCAGTACCATTACAAGTTTTAGGTGCAAAAATGCTGTAAAATGAGGATGCTGTCAAAAATAATGTCATAAATAGGTCATAAATAGATTTTCTTCATCAATTAACTTCTATTAACTAAATTAAGTCAACATTTGGTGTGAGCATCCTTTGCGTTTAAAGCAGCTTTTGCCATAGATTCAAGTGCGCATAGTTTTTCAAGTAGCTTTGCAGGTAGGTTTCTTGAAGCATCTTGGAGACATTGCCACAGTTCTTCTGGATTTAGTTTGTCTCAGTTTGTTCTGTTTCTTCATGTCATTCCAGACAGACTGGATGATGATGAGATCAGATCTCTGTGTGAAGCACTGGCAGTTGCCAGACTCCTTGTGCAAACAAAAACCTCAATGGATTATTACAATTAATGGCAAAATGAATGTTTGTAAATGTAAACTGATATTTCCTACTGACACACTACAGCAAGAAATAAAAATAACTGACTTAAAACCATTTTTAGCTGGTGAAAATACTAGTGTTCTAATAATTTTGGCCACAACTGTATACTATTCTGTGAAAAGTCTTAGAACGTAACAATATCAAAGTTGTTCCAGAAGTCTGTATACCTGAAGATTCTAAAGAGCTGGTCTATTTCTGAGTCTCCATGGAAGAGTGGTTTCTTGGTAGCAAGTTCGGCAAAGATGGTACCAATACTCCAAACGTCTACGGGTGTGGAATAACGTGAGGCCCCTAGCAAGACTTCTGGAGCTCTGTACCACAGGGTGACCACCTGTGCAATCACACAATGAGAATAAACACGTCAGCCTGATTGATTACAAAATGCTTTGAGAAAGGAGGAGAAATTGCTGCTGTGACACCAACCTCATGTGTGTACACTCTGACTGGGACTCCAAAGGCACGTGCCAACCCAAAGTCTGCCAGTTTAATCACACCTTTATTATCAATCAGCAGGTTCTGAGGCTTCAGGTCACGATGCAGAACCCTGCGACAGTGGCAGAACAGAATCCCCTCAAGGATCTGATACAGGTAACTCTAAAGAGAGGACACACACACAGAGCGAAGGTTACTTCCAGGGACAGACTCTATACTTGGGACCTACTGTACAATCCAGACATAAATCAATATAAAACATTTTGGAGCATGAAAAAGTAATCTGAATAGTGTTGAATGCACACTACCTTTAAAAAGTTTGGGTTTGGTGAGTGTTTTGAACTGTAGAGAAATTGTTGTGGTGCGACTTGTTTTCATTTCTTTACAAAACTTTCGCTAGCTGAACTACTGCCCAGACTGCTGTGAGCTGATACAGTGTCAGGTTCGCCATTCTCTCCAACATTACACATTACTAATTAAACTTGATCTGTACATTCTTAACTTTAATGCAGATTTTAGATATTAGCCGTCAATCACTCCCTGTCACTGACACTGCGCTCCGCTGAAACTCGGAACCGGCTGTTTTTTTTCTCTCTCAACCAACCTCTGTTCCGGGTTTGCACAAACTACATTGAAATTAGGGGCGTGTGATATGACGATTTTTGATTGTGGACAATTAAAATGTCTCCACAATCTGCTTTTGGAGAAATATACTATATTTCGTGCTGCAGCGCACATTCTGGCATACATTCACATCAAATGATAACTCGGCTTCAGAGTTCCACTCACGCAGGGGCGTAATTTCTACTGAGGACACACTTTTCAAAATCCCGATTGTGTCCCCCCCACTTTCAAATTGTTTTGTTAAATTAATGTCTTGTATTGTAGAATGCACGCTCAGCACCGCCGAGAGTTTCGCGCCATCGTTAAAACGAAACAGAAAATAAAACGCGCACGCGCCTTCAAAAGCAATTTTAATACCACACGTTTAGAGAGCGACTTCCCAATGTGCGCAAATTAGGCTACATAACATATCTAGGCTGTAATAGGTTGTGTAGTTGTCTATAGCTCTGCTTGAAAAATCTCTCTATTTGCACTTTGAATATTGAGAGAGTAGCTCAGTTTGATTATGGCTGCATTTATTGTTTGGACTTAATACGACTAAAAAAAGAACAGTGTTGTTTATTTTTGTTATTTATACTGTAGATTGTTTAAAAATGCAGTGGTTGCCTCTAATTTAAATGGCTCTACATGTAATTGAGAAAATAAACATCTTATTCATGTACTCATATTTTCATTTCAAGCCCATTTGCTTGTAAAAACATTGGCAATCAGAATCGGCCATTAAGAAGCAAGATTGGTGCATTACTAAAAAGAAATGCCAGGCCGAGGCATTTGTGATGCCAGTTGTGATGCTCCTTAATATTCATTTGGTGCTCCTAAATTTTTTTTTGGTGCTCCTAACATTTTGAAGTTGGGAGCACCAGTGCTACCAAGTAAAAAAGTTAATTTCGAGCCCTGTTCAGTGTCACATGATGGTTTAGAAATCTTTCTAATAAGCCGATTTGGTGCTCAAGAAACATTTTTTAATCAATGTTGAAAACAGTTGTGCTACCTAATATTTTTGTGGAAACGGTCATGCAGTTTTTCCTTGACGAATAGAAAGTTTAAACAAAAAAAAAAAACACCTTACTTATAACCAAACTTACGTAACAATTTTTACTGACATTTTTGACCAATTTAAGGCATCGTTGCTGAAAAAAAGTATTCATTTCTTTAGAGAGGGGAAAAAAAAAAAAAATACACAGCATTGTCTTTCGGAAAGCAGACCCATTGTTAAGCACTATAAAGGTCAACAGTGGGAAAGAGGAAATTTAAAGCTTTTTTTGTGTTCAAAATTTACATAAGCAAGTACATCATGAATCCATTTTCAGAACTGTGTTTTTGGCTTAGCCTAAATCACTACAGTAAACTTATAACAATATTTTAAATTCTGCATTGTTTATTAATCAAATAAGCCAAGCTAAAATTGTATGTTTTAAAGCTGTACACTATTTAATGCACCTTGACCAACATGGGATCCATGAACTGGCCTGAAGGGATGGAGTCCAAGTACTTCTTCAGATCCATGGACAGAAATTCGAACACCAGATATAACTTTGACTCCTGCATCAACACATCCAGCAGGCTGTAAAAAGGGAACAGAGAGAAAAAAAAAACAGTCCATACATAAAGCAGTATTGAAACTGGAAACAGTCATTTTCCAAAGAAGCTGTTTGTTACATTTACATTTTAAAATGTACTAAAATAGAAAAGTTAGTTTAAGTTTTAATATTTCACAAGACTGCAGTTACTACATTTGAATAAATAAATGCAGCACCTGGTGTTTTGGACATACCTTTAAAAAAAAACATTACAAAAAAAGAAAAAAATGGAAAGAATGTTTTGAACTGTAGTGTATATATAGGTGTCAGTTGTTGAATAGTTGAACTTAGCAGAAAGCCTGATGAAATTACACTATATATGCATATTTATTAACACAGTCATTGTGCAATATGCAACCTTGGACCACAAAACCAGTCTTAAGTAGCACAGGTTTATTTATAGCAATAGCCAACAATACATTGTATGGGTCAAAATTATTTATTTTTCCTTTATGCCAAAAATCATTAGAATATTGAAGTAAAAATCATGTTCCATGAAGATATTTTGTAAATTTTCTATGATTAGTAATTTGGATTTCCAAGAACTTCATTTGGACAACTTTAAAGGTGATTTTCTCAATATTTAGATTTTTTTGCACCCCCAGATTCCATATTTTCAAATAGTTGTATCTCAGCCAAATATTGTCCTATCCTAACAAACCATACATCAATGGAAAGCTTATTTATTCAGATGATGTATAAATCTTAATTTAAAAAAAACGTACCCTTATGACAGGTTTTGTCGTCCAGGGTCACACATAGAATTTTAAGATGCACAACTTAATATGTTTTGGATCTGTTTTATGTAAATAAAGATGTAATGAAAACTCTTACCGTACAACATTAGGGTGCTGAAGCTCCTTGAGGAGGGAGATCTCTCTGACAGCAGTGCTGGGAACTCCCTCCTCCTCGCTCTCCAGGCGGATCTTCTTCATAGCAACCACCTGTCCAGTGGTTTTATTCCTGCCCTTATATACCACACCATATGTACCTAAAGAGCAGACACACGCACAGACATACACAGGGATTTCCATTAGATATCTACAGAAAATACCAAATACCAATGACTCCGCCTCGAAACAAACTCTGAGAGACAAACTGAAAGAGAGGCCAGGTGATAACACCAGTCAGCTAATACAAATGGTCTACACATCTCAAATACTGATTAAAAGCACAAAGAAAGATTCAACTTACCTTCACCAATTTTCTCTATCTTCAGATAGTCATCCATTTTTGACTACTTTTGGAGAAAAAACAAAGGATTGAAAAAAAGTACATTTATGACAGCTTAATATACTTATACTACAAAACAGACAAACAAACTTATTTTTAATATACTTGCTTGGGTTTATGTTGTTTTGAATATACGATCTAATGTAAGATATGTATAAATATAGACATACACACGAGGCATAAAAGACTGAACATTTTGACCTTCACAACTGTTAGTCTTGACAAACATTAATTAGAAATACAGTAAAACTTCTGATGATTGATAATTTTGTGCTTATAAAACCACAGTCACATTTTTATATCCATACTTTGCAAATAAAACAACGTGGCCATTTTAAATCAAGATGCAACAGAACGTGTTTAATCAAACGCTATATGAAATACGATAAAGACAGTAATCTGCTTTGATTCAAGAGCTATATTTGTAAATCATATTAACCAAACGATTATTTTGAATTTAAGATTATAGTACAATGTGCATATTGAAGTTAAATCACACGGGAGTTTTTCCCAGTGGGGCCTGAGAAAATGTTCAACGATCAGAATTAAAATTGATAACATTCAATCGTTTTATTAATATATTAAAACTTACCTCCTCTGTCACTGTATCAAATCTGGATGAATGACCAAACTCTTCTGTTTTCCTCCGATTTCTTGATGAAGTTTACTGAGAACAGAAAGAGCGTGTGGATGTTGTGTATCTCGCTGAACTGCTAGTTCCTTGATTCAAACTGGCCGCGTAGACGTAATTCAAAAGCAGCCAATCGGAGTTCGCGGTGGACTTCAAACGAACCAATCAGATGGTAGGGCGGTTGGGAGCGGGAGCTCAGCGTCTTGTCAGAGTGTAAGTGCGCCTGCGCCGTTTGTTCATTTAATATTGTGCAGGTAGGGAAGTAATTTTTCCACGTTTTCCACTCAGTCTGACAGTTGTTCGTTGCTATAGAATAACTGGTAGTGTGTTCAGAATAAAAATCGATTCACTCTATAGGTTGTCCTAAAAGACTTACTGAAACAGCTTTCTAGCTCATGATATTCAGAACTGCTTACTTGTAAGTGTTTTTAACCCCACAAACGTTCGATAATATATATATTATGTAATACGTATTTTTTTTCTTTCTATATGTATCAAACATGTTTGCTTTATGTGTGGTCTGTCAGGGTCTGTACTAGACACATGGACATACAGTCATGCAGTCTCTGTTTCAACACGTGGCGTCGCTGTCGGACTGCTGTATTCAGTATAAGTGTAACTCGGATGTCCACCAGTGAGGGCGCTGTTTTGTATTTAATGTGGTGACATCATCACTTACATTTTACGGCCCTCCAGACATTATGAGAGAGATAAAAGTGTGGTGTACAAAAAGTAATGAAATTAGCATGTTATTATAATACATGTATGTTCATACGTACTAGTCTCTTTAGCATTGTCTGCACAGAAAGTTTTGATCTTCTGTCACAAAGTGAAAACAAAAATGGCTATAAAGATTGTTTTTTTTTTATTCAACTTCTCAAAAGAACTATTTAAAAAAGCAAGCTCTCAAAAGGCCACTGAAGCATAACTGCTGTCTAATTACAGAGAAATAAAGGAGGCCTAGTCCCCGGGATAAAATCTCAATTCAAGCCCAAATCCTTAGAGGTAGACACTTTAATTAAAGAAGTGATTAGTGGCAAATTATTAAGATGCACATTTGAGTCGCCCTTATTGGCTGAAGGAATGAACACTTCAAGTGGAATGGAAGGACTCAAACTAATGACGGGTGTTGTCGTCTTTATTCTTATATAATGCTACCGTTCTACCGTACACTACCAGTCAAAGGTTTTTGAACAGTAAGATTTTTACATTTTTTTATTTATTTATTTTTACAAACGTCTCTTCTGCTCACCAAGCCTGTTTTTATTTGATCCAAAGTACAGCAAAAACAGTAACATTTTGAAATATTTTTACTATTTAAAATAACCGTTTTCTATTTGAATGTATTTTGAAATGTAATTTACTACTGAGATTTCAAAGCAAAATACAAATTTTCTGATTTGCTGCTTTGTTATTATTATGTTGAAAACAGCCGAGTAGAATTTTTCAGGTTTCTTTAATGTATAGAAAGTTCTGAAGAACACCATTTATCTGAAATAGAAATCTTTTGCAACATTGTACATTTATCATCATCATTTATCATATCATTATAGTAGTACAGTATCAAAATTATACTGACTCCAAGCTTTTGAATGGTATAAAGAAATAGTGCTGATTTTTGGATCTTTCTGTACATCAGATAATCTTGAAAAAATGTGCTCAACTATTTTAAATATTGATAATAATAATAAAAATGTTCTTTAAACAGCAAATCAGCATATTAGAATGATGTCTGAAGGAACATGTTACACTGAAGATTAGAGTAATGATGCTGAAAATTTTGCTTTGATTACAGGAATAAATAACATTTTAAAATATATTCAAATAGAAAGCAGTTATTTTAAATCGTAAAAATATTTCACAATATTACTGCTTTATTTTGGATCAAATAAATGCAGGCTTGATGAGCTGAAGAGAATTCTTTAAAAAATATTAAAATTCTTTGGACTGGTATGTACATCTTGTTTTAGTCCAGACTTTTATCACCCTGTTGAGATGTATTTTATGATAATGACCATTATCTCTCCTGTTGTAGTTTTTATTATTATTATTTTTTTTTCATTTTAGCTACTTTTTTGTGTGGTTTTGTCTTTTTTTAATTAGTTTTTGTTTTTAAATATATAGTTATTATTAATTATTAACTTTATTTAATTTTATGTTAATTATTAATTAATTTTATAATTACCTTTATTATTAATTTTAATTTTAGTAGTTTTATTACATCAAGTTAAACCAAAAATGTTTCCTTGGCAATTAGCTGAAAAAAAGGCTTTAATTTGAAATATTTTATAAAAAATTAAATTTATATTTAAAATCTAAAAACAAAAAGGAAATGTTATTTCATTTTTTTATTTTAGTTCAGTTAACGTTTATTTTTTTTCAAGTGTTTTTTATGGTTTTAGTTAACTGTAGTAACCTGTTCCAAAGAAGCATGTAACACATTGTTGCAACTTTGTTTGTCTGTTAATACACTAGAGTCTAGCTTGATGTCTGTGAGAGAGACGCACAAACATTGTCTTTCCAGTCCAGCTGTGAGAGACTCCTACATCTGAGCCATATACTCAGCAGGAGTCTTTAGGGAGGAAGATGAACCTTGTGTGACTGTGAGAGAGAGACAGGATGTGTATGTTTACAGGAGTATGAAAGGTGTGCTGAAAAAGAAAGAGGTCATGATGGAGAGAGTTGAGAGTGGGGTACTGAACTAGAGAAGGAGGAGTGGGCAAATGCTACAAATAGTTTTTAGGACACAGAGATTTTGGGGCAAGGGAGGGCTGTTGTGTGTCTGACTGTCTATGTGTGTGTGTGTGTCATATGTAGGACAAATGCAGGACCAAAGAGGATTCCCTCACCTAGATTTCATGTTTCACACGACCTTCATGTGTGATTTACTACTGCAATTAATGAATGCATGCACATGGAGAAAAACACTAATGAAATGTGGCTTATTATAAAGATCTGATCAAAACCTTTACATGTCAAAACATTTACGTTATATGACTTAATGCATTATTGGTTTAATAACCACAATGCAAACACACTCAGTGTTGCAAAATGCATTTTCGGACTGAAAATATCAATATATACACACACATATATATATATATATATATATATATATATATATATATACACACAGCAATATTTCTTGTTTGTATGATATCATAATATTCTGTATTGAATATTATCCATTTTCTCTCTCCCTTCGCATTAGCATTCCTACCCAGGCTTTGTTGCCATGGTGAAAGCATGTGGTTTCCTGGCGTTGCCATGGGGATTTCCTCCCTGAACATTTCTTCAGCAATCATACGCTTGTCTTTTCATGATTTATTCCTTTTCTCTCTCTCAATCACTCTGTCGTCTTTCTTTCCCTTTGATTGTTGGTCTCCCCTGCTGAGGATACTGGGTGACGGTTGGTGTGACTGTGTAAAGGACAGTTGATGAGTCTTGATTTCCTTCAAATGAGGATGAAGGATTTCTCAAGGTGACCTTGAGGAAGCGTGACCTCATTGGCTTTCAGTCTCATCTCACATATGGACTCAAATTTGCACAGAAATGATCAGCTAACGGGCATATTATAGCACCCACTCTCTCTCCACCCCCACACGCACATTATATGAGTTTCTTGGGCTTGCATTTATCAGTGGGTTCCTGAGGTAAACATGCTGTAGTGCTAACGAGCCTCATTATGGCGGCGGTCTTATTAAATGGCCTCTGGGTTAAACAACATGAGATATGCTGTGAGGTGTAATCTCTCTACCGCTATTTCCTATTAACGCCAAAGCTAAAAAATATTCTGAAATATCCTGTGGCTTTCACCTCACAGCTGAGTTTGGTGAATATTTTAACACCCTTAAATGAAGAAAATAAGAATGTGTAATATGACTAAAATTATTTATTAGCCATAAATAATCAGCATGTTGTTTTTTCTCAGGCTATATAAGTTTTATGTGGTTGTACAAATTATAAAAAATTGTGCTGTGATTTGGACTGTCACGATTCCCCGATTAAATTTGAGTACTTGATTATAAAATATTCTCAATTGCATTTTACCCATGTCATTTAAAGCGTTTGGCTGCATGAAATATTAAAACCATTTAATACTCATAATAAAGCATAGCGCTGTTGTGAATTCACGAAGGCTGCGTTTCAATTAAATAAATATATGCGTCATTATCTTTCTAAATACGGTAACAGTTCATTGTGAATTTAAAATAAAATTATAAAACGGGTAGCTCCAGTCCTTGATTCTAATTGGTTGAGCTGCGTTCAAACCTGTTGTAAATTACTTTACAAACATACACCTTTGTTTACCTTTGTGTGTTGCTTGGCAACCACTTTGTTGCAACCACAACCCTTTCTGAGGAACTACATTGTTTGATGGAAGAATAATGTTTTTATTAATATCATTACAATTTATTTTCTCTATTTTATTTTGTAAAACCTTACTACGTATATGGAATAACCATTTTATAAAAGCAATAAGCCCCGTGAAGCTGTGGTTTACAGTAAATTTATAACAGCTAAGGGGGTTTTAGGCACTCCACTTCGTGCCTAACAACACCCCTTAGGTGTTATAAATTCACTGTAAACCATTACTTCTTGGGGCTTATGGCTTTGGTTTAAACCTTCACTCTGAGTTTGCATGTTTTAATGTCCACATACTCTTGTTCAAGAAATTACAGTGGTTGTAGCATTTCTATCATAAAGAATTGTCCAAATATTAAAGATTAAGTAGACATTTGGATTAAATGTTGTTTAGTTGTATTTAGTTGTACAGAGTGTTTGCACTTACGTCATGATTTGGTCAGTTACCCAGGTGCGTCGTCATATTGGCGATACTCAAATGTAAACAACAGCATTGATTGCACAGTTAATGTACTACTGAATATGTTGTTCTGCTAATTTATGCTTTTTAAAAAACAGAAAAAATCGTGTGGAAGCTGCTAAATCATAGAGAGAAGGACTTAGTAAGCAGAGAAGGATGCAATATTTTGACAAACTAAAGTTAACAGGTGGTAAAGATATGTATGAGCAGTATTTATTAAGATATTAGCCTAATATTTCACCTACCTGACCGGAAATGATAAGAACAAACACGAATGTTGTCAAGATTTTGCCCTGGAAATCCTGGTTCAGTCTGGCCAACCACAAACGCCTATTGTTCTTCAGACTGTTTTTTTTTCACTCTTATCTTTGATTTATTATAACGTTTGGCAGTATATAGTACCCCAAATGTTTTTCCCAGTCTGGCCGATTAATACAGCACAAAACATGACAATAATTGATTTTCAGCAGCAATAATCAGCAAAATACATGTGCTGGTCATATAATTAGAATATCTTCAAAAAGTTGATTTATTTCACTAATTCCATTCAAGAAGTGAAACTTGTATAATGCATACATTCGTTCCACACAGACTGATATATTTCAAGTGTTTATTTCTTTTAATTTTGATGATTATAACTGACAACTAATGAAAACCCCAAATTCAGTATCTCAGAAAATTAGAATATTGTGAAAAGGTTCAGTATTGAAGACCTGGTGCCACACTCTAATCAGCTAATTAACTCAAAACACCTGCAAAGGCCTTTAAATTGTCTCTCAGTCTAGTTCTGTAGGCTACACAATCATGGGGAAGACTGCTGATTTGACAGTTGTCCAAAAGATGACCATTGACACCTTGCACAAGGAGGGCAAGACACAAAAGGTCATTGCAAAAGAGGCTGGCTGTTCACAGAGCTCTGTGTCCAAGCACATTAATAGAGAGGCGAAGGGAAGGAAAAGATGTGGTAGAAAAAAGTGTACAAGCAATAGGGATAACCGCACCCTGGAGAGAATTGTGAAACAAAACCCATTCAAAAATGTGGGGGAGATTCACAAAGAGTGGACTGCAGCTGGAGTCAGAGCTTCAAGAACCACTACACACAGCGTCAGAAGCGTCTCGCCTGGGCTAAAGACAAAAATGACTGGACTGCTGCTGAGTGGTCCAACGTTATGTTCTCTGATGAAAGTAAATTTTGCCTTTCCTTTGGAAATCAGGGTCCCAGAGTCTGGAGGAAGAGAGGAGAGGCACAGAATCCACGTTGCTTGAGGTCCAGTGTAAAGTTTCCACAGTCAGTGACGGTTTGGGGTGCCATGTCATCTGCTGGTGTTGGTCCACTGTGTTTTCTGAGGTCCAAGGTCAACGCAGCTGTATACCAGGACATTTTAGAGCACTTCATGCTTCCTGCTGCTGACCAACTTTATGGAGATGCAGGTTTCATTTTCCAACAGGTCTTGGCACCTGCACACAGTGCCAAAGCTACCAGTACCTGGTTTAAGGACCATGGTATTCTAATTTTCTGAGATACTGAATTTGGGGTTTTCATTAGTTGTCAGTTATAATCATCAAAATTAAAAGAAAGAAACACTTGAAATATATCAGTCTGTGTGGAATGAATGTATACATTATACAAGTTTCACTTCTTGAATGGAATTAGTGAAATAAATCAACTTTTTGAAGATATTCTTATAGGACCTGCACCTGTACACAAGTTTGGTTCGGTTCAGTGGTATTGTTTACGTTCGGTGCCGCCATGGTCATATGATGAGGCGTCCTGAAAACACTCTGTAAAGTGTAGAAAACAATTGTCACGCCGTTGTCGCCCTCTGCAGGCATCTGATATAATATATAATGTACATAAGTTATGATTGGTGTTTTATTACATTATGTATCTTAACTGTTTTGTTTAAAAAAACCACATGATTGCTTGCTTTTGATTATATATTTGAAACAATTGTTATTGGCTCATTGCTATTATATGTGACCCTGGACCACAAAATCAGTCTTCAGTAGAATGGTATATGTATCAATAGCCAGCAATGCATTGTCTGGGTCAAAATGATCGATGTTTCTTTTATGCCAAAAATCATTAGAAAATTAGAAAGATTATGTTCCACAAAGATATTCTGTCAATTTTATACAATATATATCAAAACTTAATTTTTGATTAGTAATATGCATTGATAAGAACTTCATTTGGACAGCTTTAAAGGCCATTTCTCAATATTTAGATTTTTTGCAACCTCAGACTGAATTTTTTTCAAATAGTTGTATCTTAGTCAAACATTGTCCTATCCTAACAAACCATACATCAGTGGAGCTTTTTAATCAACTTTCAGATGATGTATAAATCTCAATTTAAAAAAAAAAAAAAATCACCCTTATGACTGGTTTTGTGGTCTGGGGTCACATATAAGTATTTAAAGTCATTTTGAAGTCTATTGTTTGCTTAGGTCTATTATTATTACCAAAAATGATCTGATTACTGGATGAATCGTCAGAATAATCGACTGATTACTCGATTAACAAAATAATCATTAGTGACATTCCTAGCTTTGATTATTTATTTATCTAATTTATGCATTTGGTAGATGCTATTTCTGCATTTAAGGTTTTGTTCTGAATATTTTCTTGTTTTTTCTGTATTTACTTCCCAGAATTTCAAAATCCATTTTCTTATGGATTATTTTGTTTTTTTTTCCAGTAACATACACATTCTAAAAACAATAACATATACAAAAATTTGTGTGCTAAAACAAGAAAAATATGTTTGCCAAAAGGGTAAATTTATTTATTTATTTATTTATTTAAATTTTAAGATATATTCCCTAATTCTCTTGAACAGTTTATTTTTGAAAATCTTAGTACAGAAGTCAAAAGTCAAGAAGATTATCAGGATATTATTCAGAACAAGTTTTTATACTTACAGCAATTTGTAATTCTATTTTAATCACAATGGACATAACTGTGTACATTTAAGAGAGGCATTTTACATTTACATTTATAATATCTGAAAAAAAAAATGTTTTTACAGTGTTAAAGTTACTGAAAATCCTGCTCCAGGGTCATTTAAACATAAGGTAATTTGATTTAGATATGTGTTAATTACATGAATTAATTAATTAATTTTCTCAATGCCTGCAGATTAAATTTATACAGTCTGAAAGACACTAGGTAATTTCCAGCCTTGTAGCGCTGTCCTTTAGCGTGTATGTTTGTGTGTGTGATTTGTAAAGGCTCTTCACAGCAGGTGTTCTTACATAATATTACTGTGAAGTGGACAAAAATAAACCTGTGTGCCTCCCCCAAACATTCTACATTTCTATTGAGGAAACCCAGTCATGCCCGGAACTAATTCATTAGTCTCTAAATCAGTGTTGTTTATCTTTTTTCGGCTCGACTGGATTCTTCTCACCAGATGGTTTGTGTTCGCCAGTTCAAGGTCTAAAAGTGTCCACAAATACCTCTGGTCACTAAACAGCCTTTTTAGTTGGTGTATATTTGTGTATAGAGTGTGTGCAGGAGTATGTTGTTTGTGGTTTGGAGGATATGTGACTATACGCCAGATCAGCGGAAGCCCTATCAACACCTCTATCAACACATACTTTCCCTCCTCCTCTCTTTCTGTCTCGGTTTGTCCATTTGACCTCTAATAAAGGTCACTTCCTCTTCAGTAATCCCTTAGTATCCAGCGTATGCGGGCTCAGGTTTTGTTTGCGTGTATGAGTGTTTCCCTGCTGTGTGTGTACATGTGCAAATATGCATTTGGAAACAGTGAATGTAAGAGTGTATTCTTCTCTATTTCATGTCTGTCTGCTGTTTTTCTTTCCTTTCCTCCTGCTAAACATTCGTCTGTGCATGTATGTCTTAACCCCGCTATACTCTCTGACCTGACCAAAACACATTTGGCTAGCACACATTAATCAGGCTTGCTTTAGCTGACTCCCTCTCTCTCCGTTCCTCTCCATCTCTCGCTCTCTGACAGAACAGACCAATGGATTTCGTTCTGTGTTCTGCTGTGGTCAGCCGCTCTGTTTTATCTACCTGGCCTTTGTCATGCACACTTACACAGTGCTTTATTAGGTTGTTCGGAGCTGTGAGAGAGTTGTGTTGCATTAGCTTTGGGTCAGCAGGTTGGAAAGGCTTTGTTAGGGTTCTCTTACTGACTTCCCACTCTTTCCCTTAAAGCGCCGCTCTGAAAACTTCCCCGCCCACAGAGAGTTGGCCAGCTTTATCATTTCTGCTCTCATTTTTACACCTCATATTTATGATGAATTATAGAGGGTTTAATTAGCCTGCTAAAAGAGAGTAGAACGGCTGAGGAAGCAGAATTCAGTGTTTGGACATTGATTATGAGAAATGCTTGAGCTAATAACATGCTAAGTTTGGTGGAAGATTGCCTTGTAGCATAGAGGTCACTGCCACTGAAAACATTATTAGTTGCAACTTAACAAAATGGACATTAAAGAATAATGGGCTGCTCATCCCTAGTCTCATTTTAGAGTCAATACGCCACAAAATAAGCATTCTCTTGACTACATTTATTTTAAAAATTAAGTGCTTTAGTCGTACCATGCACTACATTGAAGGCATGACTCATGGGTCAGGGCTTTCAATGCACAATTTTTGACCTCCATGTGACAATATTGTTGTAGCATTTTACTGCTCATTCATTTGAAAAAAATAATGTGTAATGCTATGATGATTATTAAGTCAGTATCATAATATGAATTTGACATTGTGTTGACTATCTCAGTGTATCTAAATATGCATAAACGCACTCTCATTTGCAACTATTTAGGTTTTAGCAAATTGATGGCTACTTTGTATGATTTTGTACAATGTTATTTATGCATTTTCTTACAATCTAGGTTTAGGAGTGCCTTCATGCTTAGGTTTTTCTAAAAATCATACGATTTTTTATCAAATTCATACAAAATAGGCACCTTGTAAAATAGTTAGGCTATATTTTCTCATGAGAGGGGGTTATATGCACCAGTTTCTGTTCTTTTCTTTGATTTTTGCACTGGCACCTGATTTGTCTAGTAATTATTGGCTGCTTCAACGAGATCAAAGGATAAAAGTTAGAATGGTTTAAATGAATAAATGCAAAATAAAAATTGTGTCATTAATCACTTAACCCTATGTGGTTCCAAACCCGTAAAAGCTTTGTTCGTCTTCGGAAATTAAGATATTTTCGATGCATCTCTCACCCTTCCATAGACAGCATTATATAATAGCATTATATAACAGCATTATATATGTAATTAACATGATTAACGTCCAAAAATGTAGCAAGGAGATTGGTAAAATAATCCATGTGTCATAAGGGGTGCAACCGTAATTTTACTAAGCTGTGAGAATACTTTTTGTATGCAAAGAAAACAAAAAAACCCGACTTTATTCAACAATTCGTGTCCTCCGCGTCTCCCTAGCACCATTTTGGACCGTATCGACTGAACGCAAACAGCGTATGCTGTTCTGTGTCAGCTGCGTCACACGGATACGCTGTTTTCATTCAAATCAAAGCGTAAACGCCATAAACAGCATATCAGAACTATTTTACTATTTACTGCACTTTGTTATTCTTCTTGTTATTTCACTATAGCGGCTAATGAGCCAGAAGTCTCAGATGTAGGCTTACTTCCATGTTAAAGAAAAGCACTTTAAAAGAGACTGACATGTAGATGTTTGTTTACCGAATGTGGTATCCTGTCAGCAATAACATGCCTGTGGGCTTTTTTTTATTACTTTCTGTTTAAGTGCTGGCGACGCAGTGTTGCCAGAGTGTGTTATAAAAACAAATAAAAACCGAAAAATAAGTTGGAAAAAAAATCGAGATTAGTTCAGAATATTTTGTAATTACGTTTTGTAAATAAGATAAGATAAAATATCACTAACCCTAAACTGCATCTTCCCACTTTATTAACTTTCTAAAATTTGGAAAGAAAAGACCAAAAGCGCGTATAATAGCTTGATCCGGCAACACGGCAGAGGGTGCTCCGGCGCCCTCTCTCAAGCCTGGTTCACTCCACCCGAGTCGCAGCGGTTGTTTTCATAGACGGTAAATATTTTTTACAAATGGTCTAAATTCTTAAGAAAAGACAAGACAGCACATTACTCATTCAGAGAACAAATTTTATTTTTGAACATGAAAAATTTACCTCGTAGCTGGCTACGGCCATGGGACTGTATGATGATGCGGTAGCTTATCGTTTTGGGGAATTTGTTGTCATAATAAATTGAACAAACCAGGTTAGGTATGTTTTTTTAAGCATGGCAGCTGGTTTGAGTTGGTTTAAGTCACCTTTATTTATATAGCGCTTTTAACAATACAGATTGTGTCAAAGCAGCTTTACAGTATTAAACGGGAAAATAGTGTGTCAGTAATGCAAAAGGCAATAGTAAACACTCTGTTTTAAGTAAGTCAGTTCATCATTGATTTCAGTGATGTCATCATCTAGCTTTATTCAGTTCAAATAGTAGTAGTGCAGTCAAGTCGACGTTATTGCTGGAAATTAAGTGTCACCGACTAAGCAAGCCAGAGGCGACAGCCAGTGTTGCCAAGTCCGTAGTTTTCCTGCAGAATTGGGCTACTTTCATACTGTTGCCGCGGGTTGTATTTCATGTCCTCGGATTGAAGTGACTCCAATAACATAATATTTAGTCCCTGGAATGCTAATTTTATCAGAGGAGCCCCACCACAAAACGTTTCACGAGTTCACCCTTACATCTAATCTGGTTGAGTAAACAGTAAGCATATTTTGGCGTGCTGTCCTGGGGGAGGGCTCCGAGCCCGGAACATGGCCCGAACCCAGAGAACTCCCCCCATCCCAAGTATAGGATGAGGATAGATTAAGAGTGAGGAGTTGGGGTCGAGGGGGGATGCCGAAAAAACAGTCGAATGACGGAGGTAAGACGGCTGTGTGCATATATATGACTTGTGCTAGTTTGGATGATTAGCTAGATGAGTTGCACCTGAGCCAAATTAGTTGATTATCTGATCGTGCTCCTCCCGAACTTTGTTATCAAACATCATGTATTTTACGGGGGGCTCCCATCGAAATGCGATTGGGCTACTTTTGGGCTAGTTTTGAGTAGCAATTGGGCGGGTTTTGTTCTGAAAACCTGGCAACCCTGCCAACAGCGGCAAGGAACCAAAACTCCATTGTTGACAGTTGGAATAAAATAGGCTCAGTTGGGGGGCCAGTTCTCCTCTGGCCAGATGAAACCAGCAGTTTAATTCTAGGCTGTAGCAAGAGATGGTCCTGAGCCGGTTTAAGCTGGTCATGTGCTCGTCCTAAGCTGATCCTAAGCAACCAGCTCCTGCTCAGGTCCAGCTCATAACCAGCTTGTAACCAGTTTAGGACCATCTTAAACCAGCTCCTGACCAACTGAACCAGCTTAAGCTGCCATGCTTCAAAACATATCTAACCAGTGTATGCTTTTTTTTTTACAACAAGGTTAATGTCTACCATGGTAGTGAACTATGTATATGATGGCATTTAGTGTTGTTTTAGTATTATTTAAATACTATTGTAGTGTTTATTGATATTTTGAGTTGGCGTCCATGCCATATCTGAAACACCATGGTCATCCTGAGGTTGGATTTTATATACAATCCCACAAAGACCTTTTGTTTCACAGCAAAGCATCATATTACGGAGCAGCATGTTGGTTTACCAAGATGTACGAAGTCTGTATGAACAAAAACAGTGATCACACTAGTGCTGGCTAAACCTGGTGACAGTGTGGAACGGTGAGCAGCAGCTCTTATGTGAGGCAACCAGTGCAACTAAAAAGAGCCTCTCACCGCTGTCTATTAGTGATGCCTGTTGCCACGGTTACTCATGACATCTCTTTTCCTGGAAATGCAAAAGCACAGTCACTGGTTTCTTTCTTTTTTCGCTCTCTTTCTTGCAGCATCAGATCTTCCAAAGGAGGTAAGAGCCATCTCTTGTTCACCCTGACACTCTTTATGTGACTGTCTCTCTCTCTCTCTCTCACTGGCTGATGGTGCTAAGGGAGAATCACACATTATTCACAGGTTCCCAAAAGTGTACAAGTGGGCTGGCAAGAGAGTGTAACCATGGTGATGGGGTAATGGAGTGATCACCGTAGCAACATGGCTTGACAGGTGGATGGAAGGACTAACCAGGCTTGTGATTATGTCTCTCTCTCTTTCTCTCTCTCTGTCTGTAATTGGCCAATCCCTGTCTCTCACTTAATCAGAGACTGCTATAATTTTAACCAAAATTAGCAGCACAAAAGGAAATGAGCCTATCAGCACTGATCTGCTTGGTATGCCCTCAAGACACTACGTGAAGTACAAGCACACCGTAATTTTAAACCCATGGTTACTAGCCATCATAGCTCCACTTTAATGGCTCATTGTGCTTATGCTGTTTATACAGTAGTATCCAACTTCACATAGTTAATAATAAATATCTGTAATGTGCAGTGGTTGAATAATATATATTTGCAAGAGATTTAAACAGAGAAATAGGAAGATTTGTGAACATGTAAGAACAAGGTTTTAAGTAAAAGCAATATATTTATGTGTGTGTTTCAGAGCTGACGGGGCACTTGAGCACTGAGGCAGAGCCAGACGGTCACTTTGGAAAATAAGCTCCGGATACCCACACTCCAAGAGAAGGACTGAAAAAAGCTGAATCAAATACAGACGCTCAGAAAAGAAGTGGGCAGTGGTGTAATGCAAATCTTGGACTCCCCACGGGAATCGTGAGACAAGAAATATTGCTTATGAATTAATACAATATGATGATTTAGGACAAATTACCCTCTTTAATCCTTTTCTTTGCTGAAATATTTTTATTACGAGCTACTTTTATTTATATTTAATTGTATTTATTATTCATTATTTATTTTTATGATTTATTTTTATTTCAATTGAATAATTAACACTGGCCATTTAGCAGTTATCCATCACAATGTGAAAATAATTATTGGCTTTTTGTTGAGAAATAGAATTTTAATATCACATCCCTTCTGCTCTTAGGTGGTCTTTTCAGAAGAATGTCAACCACGTACACTGCCGTTCAAAAGTTTGGGCTCGGTAAGATTTTTTGATGTTTTTGAAATAAGTCCATTATGCTCAGCAAGGCTGTATTTATTTGATCAAAAATATAGTTTATACAGCAAAACTGTAATTTTGTTAAATATTATTATAATTAAAAAAACTGTTTTCTATTCGAAATTATACCATGGTTTGTCTGAGTTTTGAAATTATACCATGGTCTGTCTGAATACTTGATTCTGATTGGCTGGCAGATATGCATTAAGTAAGGGGTTAGCTGTGCATTAAACGATTTTAATGCACAACGCGGAGGCCAAGAACCACCTGACCAAAAGCGAAGGTGCATTAAAATTGTTTAATACACAGCTAGCCGTGTATTATTCTGCCTATACCATGGTCATTTGCCATGGAAGGGTAAAAATAGTTAGCTCTAGCATTCTACCCACTTTGAATCAGACACAGAGATTAAATAGTGTGGTAAGATCACATTTATTTGAATGAGTTATAACATTTATTTTAATTTATTATCGATCGAGAGAGAGAGATAGAAAGAAAGAAAAAGAGAGATGACAGTTGTGTGTGTATTACTTGTGTACGCACGTCTCTCTACAAACAATAAAGCTGTGTTTAGTTACTTTGCTAAAGAATATAACGTAACAAATTAGTATCTAAGCTATTTTATTAATAAAACTCAAGGGGCAGCGTTGGAAACAAGTTTCTGTGCTTCTACTACTGAATGTTTCTGTGTGTGTGCAGAACGATCTCTCTCTGTGTTTATGTAAGAGTGATGTGTGTTGGTTTTTGTGCATCAATTAAAGCAGCTCATTGATATAGAACGGTGATTAAACTGACTTGGAACTGCCTGTGCATGAAATGGTTTTAATGCATACCTGCTAGCCAATCAGAATTGAGTATTCAGACAGACCATGATATAAAATGCACTGTATGCACACAAACACAGAGAGAGAGAGATCGGATATCATGCTCTGCAGACACACAAGCATTCGGGAGCACCGAGACATGTTGTCAACGCTGCCCCATGACTTTTTTTTTTAAAGACTTATTTTTGGCATTTTTATGCCTTTATTTAGATAGGACAGTGGAGTTGGACAGGAAGTGAAGTAGGAGAGAGAGGAGAGGGTGGGATCAGGAAAGGTCCACGGGCCGGGATTCGAACTTAGGTCGCCTGCAGGGCAATGACGCTATATGTCTGCGCGCTAACCACGAGGCTATTGGTGCCGACTGCCCTGTGACTTTTATTAATAAAGTAGCCTAGTTATTGGATCGCTCCATTATATTCCTCAGCAACGAGGTGGTAAAATCACTGTATTTGAAGTAACTAGCTAAACTAATCTATGTTTGTAGAGAGAAGAAGACATGGGTTCTATCATACACGCAACTTTCATCTCTCTCTCGATAATTAATTAAAATAATAGTTAAATTTTTTTTTTTAAATAAATGTGGTTTTACCGCACTATTTCATCTCTATGTCTGATTTGAAGCGGGCAGAATACTAGAGCTAATGAGCCATAACTGACGAAAATAACCTTCATTTTTACCATTCGGGTCAAATATTGCACTGGAAACAGCATTAACAGATTTAACTTGTCAGTGCTGGCAAATGACCATGGTATAAGCAGAATAATGCACGGCTAGCTGTGCATTAAAAACAAGTTTAATGCACCCTCGCTTCGCGCTGGGTGATTCTTGGCCTTCACATTGTGCATTAAAATAGTTTAATGCACAGATAGTTATCACTTACATATTTTAAAGTGTCATTTATAGCAATGATGGTAAAGCAGAATTTGCAGAAGTCAGTATTCTAATATGCAATTTTTTTCGCTAATATGCTATTTTTGCTCAGGAAACAAGTATTATGACTATCACATTTGAAAACAGTTGTGCTGCTTAATGTGCTACTTTTTTGTGGAAACCATGATACATTTTTTGTATCAATTGGTCAATTTAATGTGTGTTTGTTGAATAAAAGTAAGATGTTCTTCTTAAAAAAAAAAAAAAAGACTGACTGACTCGCATAGAAGTTCTATGTAAACACATGGTATATTTGCCACTTTGATGAAGCTTCTATACAGTGTAAATCGTTCCATAATATAACCATAACGTAACTGACTCATAATGCCATGAGAGGGTCCCTAGAAAGGGTCAAGGATCCCCTTCACTGTTGATCAAGAGGATCATTCCATCATGAGGTAGAGAGATGTGTCTGTAGACTGAGAAACTTAAAAAAACATTTAGATGTGGTCTAGTGTTCTGAAGAGCTCAGTAGTGTGTAGTTGTCAAGCACTATTATAGGCCGGGCTTCTTTGTGTTGTGGCGTTATGCTGCTAAAAGCAGCTAAGCTGATATATGTCAGATGTTTTGGTTCGACCTCCATTGTTCGAGACAGGGCCGAGGCTCACTCTGTCCCGATTTGCCATGGCGCCAGTTAGTTTTTTTCTGTTTGAGCAAGATAATGTCACAAAGTTCATTTTAAATAAAGTTATTTCCAACTATAATGAAATGTAATGGGACCTTTTCAAGACGAATGAGCTTTTTATGCCTTTGTACAATTGAATATGTAAGAAAATGCAATTACAGTATCTGAAGGCAAATTCAGTCCCAGTTTTGGATATATTAGTCATATTTGTACTGACTCTTAAGGCCAATGAACAACAGAACAGAGTGTCACTTATTTCTCTGATTAGTCACGTTGTCACGGCAACTGTCAATTGGGATGCCCAGGTGGCCGCACTGAGTGGGCTGAAATTCATGAAGCATTTACATACTGCAAAGCTTCCTAATGTTGGTATGAAAAGATGTGAGCAGGATTAGAATGTCTAAATGAAGGTTTTATTTAACAGAGTTCAGTCAACCACAGCACAAGCTATATGAAAAGCACACAGTAAGTGTGTGTAACTGGCTTGGCTGTGTCAACGCTTAGAAATGACACACAGGACAGGAGTGTATACTTTTTAAACACCACAATATTAATCCAGTTTGAGACTCTTTAGTGTGACTTTCACACGATGAGAACCGCACGGATAGAAATTAGTTTTTCCTGGATGTTAACACTCTGGTCACGTAACTACATTTACTTGCTTCTACTGACCTCTTACAACTGTTGTTCCTTCTATTTACTCTGTCCCTCTGTCTCATTTTATTCTCTCCTCTCTTTCTCATTTTTTTTTTGATCGGACATGTTCATATTTGGTCTAGCAGCACTGGGAATTTTCACTGTTAGTATCACTTTATCACTGTCAGTTATATAGACAGATTGCATCAGTGGTGGGGAGTTTTCAGCGAGTCTCTCTGTAGTTACCTCGTTATATCAGTCTTAGTGAGTGAGTAATGGATTCATTCATTTAACTGATTTAATCAACAACACTGATTTGTTCTGGAATTAAAGGGATAGTTCACCCAAAAATGAAAATTCTTTCATTAATTACTCACCATCATGCCGTTCCGAACCCGTAAGACCTTCGTTTAGAACACAATCAGAACACAAATTAAGATGTTTTTGAAGAAATCCGAGAGCATCAGTGGTTGAACCAGAATTTTATGAAGTTACAAGAATAATTTTCGTGTGCAAAAGAAAACAAAAATAACATCTTTATTCATCAGTTTACGAGAGTCTGCGTGTGGTGCTGCTGACGCAGGAGCTGGCTTTATGGCATAAAACCTATGGGTTTGAAACAACATGAGGGTGATTTAATTAACGACAGAATTTTAATTTCTTTTGGATGAGCTGTCCCTTTAAACCAAGTCTTTATGAGTCAGTCATTGAATCATTCTGTCAACTCATTCGTTCAAAAACACTGATTCATTCAGCAACAAAACATGCCCTGTTTTTTCCTCTAAACCACTAGACAGCAGAAAACGTGCCGTAGCACTTTCTAAAACATCCGCTTTTAAAAATACTTGTGCAATTTTGGCTGATGCTTGACGCAATCACGGGCAGCAGCGCAAAGTCGATTCTGTGCTTACTTGATCTAATATTTGATTTAAGTAGCAAATGAGAATCACTAAAATTGTTGAATATATCTTGAGACAAAGGTCTTCGTAATCATTTTCAGTTGTTTAAGATAATTAAAGCAACGTTTTTAAATAACGAAAGAATATGTAAAAGTATGGTATTTGGGGTAAAAAGTGTTGGGGCTGTTGGGGCTGTTGGGGCTAAAAGGCACTATAATTAACATGATAATTAATAGAAGGCTGACTTTTCTATTTGTTGACACGACATAGATTCAGATAATGTCATATGTTATGCTGGGTGTTCATCTTAAGGATAATCACCATGAAAGTGAAAGTGATGACGTATCGTTAACTGTGCTGACCCATAGTCGAAATTGGTCCTCTGCGTTTAACCCATCGCAAGTGCACACACACAGAGCAGTGAGAAGTGCACATGCACACACTCGGAGCAGTGGGCAGCCATTGCTCCAGCGCCCGGGTTCGGTGCCTGACTTCAGTCATGGTATTAAAGGTGGAAATACCATGCTGTTTTTTCACAATCCCTACCTTCAGTTCTTGCTGGTGTGGGAATTGAACCAGTGACCTTTGGGTTACAAGCCAGACTCTCTCACCATTAGGCCATGACTGCCCCGTGTTTACAAACCATCATATTTAAAAACATGTTATTAATCATATCATATAATAAAATATTTGTTGTTACTACTGTAAATCTATATTAAATTACTATGGGTCTTTGCATTTTAATTTTTTTTTTCTGTATTTTAAAATATGTTTTATTTTAACATATTTTAATGAAAGTATGTTTATTGAACAAAAATTAATTATTTTATTTATCAAAATAAGCAGAAATTAGCATAAACTTTGCTAAAGTGGTTTTGCACAAGTAATAACTCAGACATTATAAAAAAAACACTATTTTAGCTTAAGTATTTGTGTCAGTACTGTGTGCCTTTTACCCCATTCTGGTGTGTCATCCCTGTGTGTGGGGTAAAAGGCCCCCTTGCCACCTCATATATTTATAAGATTACATTTATAAGACTTTGATGATTTCTTTTCACAAAAAAATCTGTTGCTCCATAAATGTTCAGTACAAACGTATATATTTTTCTGCAATCATACACTTTAGGCATTTTTTTTCTTAGGGTGTGTCTTTAGCCCCATTGTACCCTATTGTTTTTATGAGTGAGTCATGTAAACATCAGTCATTTAACCGATTTTTTTTTTTTCACTTACAAACAAAACAAATGATTCTCTTCATAATCTAGTTATTGGATAATTTACTTAACAGAGTCATTGAATCATTTTCTCAACTGATTCATTCAGAAAAACAGATACATTCAGTAACAAACTGTTTTTTTTGGCTAATTATAAACAAAATAATATTGTGTCTCAAATGTAAGTTGGACCTTTTATTAACATCTATAATAACTATTAACAATATTAACTATTGTCTATTGAACTGCTGTGTAAAATCAACAGCACATATGCAGTTTTGTTGTTGATTTGAATATCATTGCGACTGTGATTACCTAAGGCTGAATTGCTTGTGATATTTTTTATTTTTTAGTGTATTTTGTAAAATAATTATGTAAATCATTAATCACAGATCCATTTCATAGATTGTCATCTGGCTCGTCTACACTGTAAAAAACAATTTGTTGAGTCAACTTAAAATAATTTGTAACCTGGCTGCCTTAAAATTTTAAGTTCAGTCAACTCAAAAAAGTTTACTCAACTTGAAATGTTAAATTATACTAAGTGACAACTTAGATATTTGAGTTGAATCAACTTAAAATTTTAAGGCAGCTGGGTTACTTACCCATTTGTTAAGTTTAGCAAACACAAATATCTAAGTTGTTACTTAGTACAACTTAACATTACAAGTTGACTAAACTTATTTTAACTGACTGAACTTAAAATTTTAAGACAGCTGAGTAACAAATTATTTTAAGCTGACTCAACAAATTGTGTTTTTTTATTTTTTACAGTGTAGAAGGTTCCTCAATGTAAATACTGTAATAGACTGCCAGAATGTTGCCTCACCACACGTTTCAACAAAAGAAAAAATCAACTCACGTGATCTCTAATTATACAGTGAATTTGCTGTTTGAGAGCTACGCCCTGTAATTTGTGGCAGGCTCATTGAAAACCGCAGAGACACCTGAAGAGCAAATATTTAGACCTAAAACTAAACCTTACCATTTCAACATCCTTAAAGTCTGATGTTATTCATGTTCAGTTTCTCATTGTCAGGTAAGCCTTAGGGATTTTAAAAACATACCAAGATGATGTTGTATTATATCTTTGTTTATATTTTACAGTTACAATCCACAGATGGGATGTCTGGGTTTAAAGTCCATGAAACAGCTGGGAAGCCTCAATAGTTGTAGACTGAAGATCAGTGCTTATCCACAGAATGAAAGTCTCTGAAATCATTTCAAGCTCCTCTACAGCTGGTCACACAGTAGGACAGGTCAGTCTCAAAGAACGCTTATTATTTATGGTACTAACCACCAGAGGGCAGAACAAAGAGGCACCAAATTTGTGGGCGCTGAGTTTGTGTGTGCGCCTGAGAGCAGAATCGATCACTGCCGACTAGAGGTAGTCCCTCACGTCCCAGCAGTGGGTGTACATCACACACACAGATACAGAGACACACAGACACACACAAACACACACTATGAATTATTCATAAGAGAGGTGTAAGTCAGTCACGGTGACACACAGAATCACTGACTAACGCTCAGCGTCTTACAGAAAGAGAGAGCTTGTGTTTTTTTAGATGGTGGCGATCATTGATGTGTGTGTGAAGCTGTGGGTGGAGCGTCTTGTCAGTGATGTACTGTATAGTGCTAGAAGCTTTTGCTTGGCCAAACCCAGCAGTCTGTGACCAGATTACTGTCTCTCTCCTCATCCCCCTCCATTCCTCCCTCTTTTTTCACACTCGCTTACTCTCTCCTTCAATTTCCCTCCTCCCGCTCCCTTTCTCTTCTCGTTCTCCGTATTCACTCCTCTGTGTTGATGATTCTGTTATCCAAATGGAGAGGAACAGAAAGAGAGCTGGGTGAGGGGCCGCCATGTCTGTGCGCTCTCATATCGTACATTGAAGAGCGTTATATCACGAACCCCTTGAGAAAGACACATGCCGTTTGACGGCATTGCATGTTTTTCTAACGAATAAAGCAGGGATGTAACCACCAGATACAGCCACTAAATATTCAGATTTTTAGAGGAATAGTTCCTTAAAAAATATTGAAATTGTGATTGTTTTCTCACCCTCATGATGTTCCAAAAATGTGAATGTTTTTGTTTTCCGTGCAACACAAAAGGAGATTTTCTGAAGTATGTTTATACATTGAAACTGAATGGTGTCCTGGGACTGTCAAGGTCTTAAAATGACAAAAAACACCCATCATGATACAGATAACAGTCAGCATGCTAGAGACTAAATTGTGTGCCAATAATATATCTGTTATTTAAAAATGAATAACTGCTGAAAATTGAATAATTTAAATGAATATGGTATGGAAGCCTGTTTCCGCCACTGAATAAAAATAAAAAAGTTAATTGTCTCTTTATTTATCTGTTCATTTTTACTTTTTTCTTGCAATTTTGGGTTTACATCTCACAGTTGTCACTTTTTTTTAGATTTGCATGACACAAACTCTCAGTTCTGACTTTCTTTCTCAGACTTGTGAGATTGCAATTTTGCAATTGCGGGTTATAAAGTCAAAATTGTGAAATACAGTCTCAATCATGAAAAATGAAGTCAGAATTGCATGATATAAACTTGAAATTGAGTTATAAAGTCAGAATTGCGAGATTAAAAACTCAGAATTTTTTAAAACTCACAAGTTTTTATCTCACAATTCTGACTTAATTTCTTGCAGTTGTGAGTTTATATCACGCAATTCTGACTTTACAATATGCAGTTACGAGTTTATATCTTAATTCTGAGAAAAAGTCAGAATTGCAAGAAAAAAACATTTGTGAGTTAAAAACCTGCAATTGCGAGAAAAAAGTCATAATTGCGATATACAAACTCACAATTACGAGAAAAACTCCAATTATGAGTTTTTATCTCAATTCTGACTTTATTTCTTGCAGTTGTGAGTTTGTCACGCAATTCTGACATTATAACTCGCAATTGTGATTTTATATCTCAATTAAGTCAGAATTGCAATATACAATCTCGCAATTCTGACGTTAGAACATGCAATTGCGAGTTTATATCTCAATTCTGAGAAAAAGTCAGAATTGCAAGAGAAAAACTGAAATTTGTGGAATACAGTTCTGACTTTATTTCTGAGAATTGCAACATTATTTCTTACTGCGATTTTGTATCACGCAATTCTAATATCTCACAATTAAAGTCAGAATTGCGAGAAAAAAAGTCACATTTACCTTTTTTTTTTTTTTTTATTCAGTGGTGGAAATATAGGTGTCCATAATATAGGGTGCTTTGCTTTATTAATTTTAAATTTTAAATTACTTTTTTTTTTTACATAGCTGTTTTTACACACAATATTGCCAATACATATATGCACACCTGAAAGTGAAAGGAAAAATGTGTTAAATATTAAAAAAAATTTACGAACTTTTAAAAGTGATTTGATCTCAATTTTTTGGACCCCATTATACATAAGTGTATGCACATACCATTCAAAAGTGTTTTTCCCCCCTTAATTAATTATTTTAATTTATCACAGTTCCAGTACAATTTTTTTCTAGAGCACCAATAAGCAAAATGATATGCTTAACTAAAATATTATATTTTAAAATATTTGAATAAAATTTATTAAAATAGAAATAAGTTATATTAAAACTAAATAATGTTTCACATTTTTTTACAGCATTTTTAATCAAATAAATGCAGCCTTGGTGACTTTAAACCAATATTTTTACCATCCCAGAACTCTTGAACGGTACATCTATGATGAAATAAAAAGGTAATTCTATTAATAAATTACAAGTAAAAATAAAACAGTTTATGTTTCACTACACAAATGTTTCCAATATCTCTCTCTCTCTGTTCCCTGTCTCTCTCCCTGTTAGTAAGCTGATCTCTTGGCACCGTGCTGGAGGAGTCTTCCTTTTCTGGAAGGACCTGATGCATGCTGGTCGAGCCCTGCACATACACACACATTTACACACCCTCACGCACACGTACACACACAGCACAGAGGTGTCACATTTAATATTTCACTCTGTGCACACTTGCAAGCGCACACACATTCTCAGAGAGCATATGAGTGGACTATTGGCAGCAATCAGAACATATCTCTGTTTACTCTGTGAGAATAAGCCTTTCTCTGTCAGCTATTGTTCTTTCTTTCATATTATTTAATTGCTCTTCTACACCTCCTCGTTTTGTTTCACTCTTGTTTAATGTGTTCTCACCCCCATCGCTCCCTCTCTCTCTTTCTCTACGAATATTAGGAGCGTCTGTGTGGGTGTGCTTAACAGATCAAAGCAGGTAGGCTATTCAACAGGATTACGCTCCTCTGCTTTTCTCCTTTCTCTGTTCCAAACTAATCTGTCCATCAACATCTCGTCTCTCTATCCCTGTCTCTCCCTGTCCCCTCCTTCTTTCTCTCTCTCTCTCTCTCTCTCTCTCTCTCTCTCTCTCTCTCTCGCTCCACTATCTCTCCACACCCTTACTGGGGAACACCAGACAGAAGAAGGCGAGTCTTCTGGAACACAGAGGGAGAGAGTTCACACGAGAGAGCGTGTGCGCGTCTCTCAGCATCTCTCCCGTAAACAAACACCATCAGCGGAGGTTTAATGGACTTCTCTGCCTGGTCCACGTTGATCCGAGTGGATGTTGGAATAAGGAGGATCGCTCAGGGAGTCTGATTGGATCGGCTTTCCCAAAATGAGTGAAGAAGCCAAAGAAAAAAGTAGCTCCAAACCAGCGCACCGCAAAAAGAAAGGCAAGAAGGTAAGGTGAAATTGCAATATGTTATTATGTTAATATGTTTTTGTGATTTTGGCTGTTGTTTGCTCAAGGGCGCATGATGGATTGATGAAGATGCTTTAAACCCACTAAGAGATAGAAAAGCCAATAAGGGTGGTGTATGTCAGGCTTTTGATTGAGAAATATGGGTTTTTGATTTTTTTAGTATTGATTGTTTTTTTGTTTTTTTTATTGATCTGAAGACTGCCACCTCCAATGCATTGACTCTGATGTCATTTGTGTTGGCTGTCAATCAGCATATTTCTAATTAAAATCTTTTAATATTTTTTCAAACTGACATTTTTGAAACTATTTTGCTTTATAATACCAAAACATAATTTTTAATATTTTTTGTGTGTGTGCATACGTGTGCGTGTTTAACCGTGAGGTATATTTTCTAGATGATTTCTTGGTATGTCAGAAGATGGTTATTAGTGGGTGTGGTTTAGGTCAATAGGTCGATGGGCCTTTTCTGACAGTTTGAACCAATTTCTTCTGACTTAAATTAAATTACTTCTTGTAGGCATGTTTTTGCGTGAGGGATGAAAAGAGGACGTGCAAGCGGTCATGCGTTCATGACAGCATGTCCATCTTATGAAGCTGTGCTTGTGCTGAACTGGATGTTGTGTGCTTGTTTATGTGTGATGTTATCAGACTCTCAGAACACTTTTGTTTTGTGTTCGACCGTGTGCTTTTTTCAAAAGCGTATGTTTAGGATTTTTGCACCTGTGCACGGAAGCACAAGTTTGTGCGTGCTTGTTTGTGCGTCTGTGCGGTTGTGTTTTTGAATTTGCATGTTGTGGAATGCAAATTTTCAGCAGTTATTCATTTTTAAATAACAGAGTGATTGACAGGTTTTGTCAGGCAGTTATTTGGGAATTTGCTGAAGAACAACAACATCGCTTTTGTTAGGAGTTATGTACACCACATACACAAACATTTTAATATCATGCACAAATCTGATTTTCAACAGTGCATGACTGTTCATGTCAAGTCTGATGTCTGACACAAATACTCTAAAGCAGTTGCTCTTCTTTGACTTTGAGGCTGATTGTATCTTTGAGCCCTCAAGGGACAACGTACCCCCTTCGACACACGGCTAAACAATTAAAGGATTTTCACCTATTGCCAATGGCCCCTCCATTTTTGGATGTGGTTCTGTGTGTGTGTATGAGTGTGTACTTGTTCTTATGAGTCATGTCATGTGGTATGTAGAGAATCTTCTGTTGAACCAACAATAATACCTTTAATAAAAAACACACAAAACTGTGATGTTTTTGGTACACAAACAAATGTTAAATGATATGTAGTCTTTGTAGTGGCAATCCAATTAGGACTAAGAACAAAATAAGGCTACTACAAAATAATGCAAATATTTTGTTAATCACTGTTTTTGTCTTGTTTTCGTGCTTGGAAGATGATTTTAAAATACCCAAGTATTAAACTAGCTTATTTTTGAGACTTATTTTCAAAAGAACATATATTGAGTGTAATATTTATTTTGTTATTATTGTATTTTATTTTGTATTTATACATTTTTGTAATTATAATATTTTAACCCCGATGGCAATAGATTTTTACGCTTAACATAATGATTTTTTGCAGTGTGGTATGGGTTCCAAGGATATTTCATTACCCCTCAAACAGGCATCATTTACCTCATCCATTAGTAAAAGGTTTTGGCAAGGAAGGCATTTTGTCAGCATTTTAATGGTTTGTGCCTGTGCGTGCATGTGTCTTGGCCTGCTTTGTTACTACACTGTGAGATAACCATGTGTTAATGATTGTAGTCATGGAAACAAGAGAAAGAAGGAGAGATTTAGACAAGACAGACCGACACAAAGAAGTACAAAAGCTGTCATCAGAGCCGTATCTTTAAATAACATACACTGACGTCATATGAAAGATTTCGCATTTGAAAATTCGAGATTGATCTCTGATACGTTTTTTTTCTTCATCGGCCCAATCAACAGACAGCACCACACGTGTGACAGCTCTCATGTCACTTGTCGCTATGGTGCTATCCAAGATCACATTGAGTGTCTAAAAGGGAGCGAGAGAGATGTAGTCTGCTGTCAAATCAAAATAAACGTCATATACTTGAAAACTCTCCTATACTTGATTTCTCTCCTCCGTTTCACTATATTTCCTGCTTCTGCTCATTTCCTTAACTGTCCTTGTGTGAAATGGATGGTTCCCGATTTCCTTATTTGCCCTGATGCCATCTCTTTTGGTCACACACAACTACACTTTTCTCACTTGCTGCGTTTGTGTGAGTTTTTACGTAGATGTGAGTCTGTGTGTGATGCTGACATGGGGCGTGGTGCTCCATTATAGCCCCTCTGCCACCATCATGTCCTTCTGGCTGACACACACGCAGACACACACTTACAGCGGACTTGAGCATTGCAATGGCAACACAGCTGTGAATACAGACAGAAATATCAGCAAGTAAGACAGAACCGTCTACTTTGGCCAGAGAGATCAGACCTGTCAGTGGAGGGGAAAAAAAGTTTGTTTGAAGGAGAGCAAGAGAGAAAGGAAAGAGGAAGGAAAGAAAGAAGGAAGGAAAGCATTCAGGATGGAGGGAAAGAAAAGAGATTGTTGGTGTACTGGAAGGAAGTAATGAAAAAGAAATACTGTTGGTATAGAAGAAAGGAAATAAAAAAGAAATTGTTGGTATATGGATAAAAGAAAGAAAAAGGATGGAGGAAAAAAAGAGATACTGGATGGAAAGCAGGAAGAAAACATGGAAGAAAGGAATGAAGGAAGGAAAGATTGATGGTATACTGGAAGGAAGTAGGGAAGGGAAGCAAAATTTTTAGTCTGGAAGGAAAAAATGAAGGAAAGAAGAATGGATTGTTGCTATGCTGGATGCAAGAAAGAAAGGAAGAAAAAACATTTGGGAAGAAAGGAAAGAAATATTGTTAGTATGAAAGGAAGGAAAAAAGAAAGAAAAATTGATTGTTGCTTGAAGGTAAAGAAGGAAGGAAGAATATTTAGAAAGGACAGAAAGAAAGAAAGAAAGATTGCTAGTATGGAAAGAAGGAAGGAAGAAAAAATAATTGGTACTGTGTGCTGATAGGAAGAAATGAAAAAGGAAGGAAAAAGATTGGTACATGAAGGAAGGAAGAAAAACATGGAAGCAAAGAAAGAAAGACTGTTGGTATACTGGAAGGTGGAAGGAAAAGAAATTGTTGGGATGGAAGAAAGGAAAGAAAGAATTGTTGTAATGTATGCTTGAAGGAAAACAGAAGGAAGGAAGGAAAAAAACATTTATAAAGGAAGAAAAGAAAGAGATTGTTAGTATGGAAAGAAGAAAAATGAATGGTAATGTGTGCTGATAGGAAGAAAGGAAGGGGGAAGAAAAAAGATTGGTACAAGAAGGAAGAAAGGAAAAACATTCAAAAAAAAAGAAAGAAAGAGAAAAAGAAAGACTGATAGTTGGTATACTGAAAAGGGGGAGAGAAAAATAAATTGTTGGTATGGAAGAAAGGAAAGAAAGAATTGTTGTTATGCTGGATAAAAGAAAGAAAAAGAATGGGTATTGAATAGAAAGAAGGAAGAAAATGCATTCAGGAAGAAATGAAGGACAGAAACTAAGTTGTTATAGAAGCATGGAAGAAAGGAAGTAAAAAAGGAATAAGATAGATTGATGGTATACTGAGAGGAAGTAGGGAAAGTGGAGGATTTTTAGTATGGAAGCAAGAAATGAAGGAAATAAGAATGTATTGTTGCTATGCTGGATGGAAGAAAAAGGGAAGAAGGAGGGAAGGAAGGAAAGAAATATTGTTAGTATGGAAGGAAGGAAGGAAGGAAGGAAGAAAAATTGATTGTTGGTATGCTTGAAGTAAAAGAAAGGAAAGAAAGAAGGAAGGAAGAAAAGCATTTAGAAAGGAAGAAAAGAAAGAAAGATTGTTAGTATGGAAAGAAGAAAAAATCATTGGTACTGTGTGCTGATAGGAAGAAAGGAAGGAGAATTGGTGAAGGAAGAAAGAAAAACATTCTGTAAGCAAAGCAGGAAAGAAGAATGGATTGTTGCTGGATGGACAAAAGAAAAGGGCAGGAGGAAGAAAAGGAAAGTTGCTATTGTAAGAAATAGAGAGAAGGAAGAAAGAAAACAACATTGGGAAGGAAAGAAATATTGTTAGTATGGAAGGGAGAAAGAAAAAATGCAATGTTGGTATGCTCGAAGGAAGGAAGGAAAATAGGAAAAACATTTAGAAAGGAAGAAAGGATTGGTACAGGAAAGTAGGAAGAAAAACATTCAGAAAGGAAAGAAAGAAGAATGGAATGCTGCTATGCTGGATGGAAGAAAGAAAAGGAAAGAAGGAAGGAAAGGAAAGTGTTACTTGAGGAAGAAGGAAGAAAGAAAAAACATTTGGGAAGGAGGGAAAGAAATATTGTTCGTATGGAAGGGAGAAAGAAAAAATGTTTGTATGCTCAAGGGAAGGAAGAAAGAGAGGAAAAACAAAGGAAAGAAGGATTGTTAGAATGGAAAGAAGAAAGGAAGAAAAATTATTGGTACTGTATGCTGATAGGAAGAGAGAAAGGATGAAGGAAAACATTCAGGAAGCAAAGAAAGAAAGAGAAAAGGAAAGATTGTTGGTATACTAAAAGGGGGAAGGAAAAAGAAGATTGCCCAGGAAGTACGATAAAAGAAAGAGGAAGGAAGGAGGGGAGAAAGGATGTTTGGAAAGGATAAAATACAACATTTAGAAAGCAGGCAAGGAAAAAATATTATTGGTATACAAGCAGGAAGAAATCAAGGAAGGAGGAAATGAAGAAAAAACGTTCTGAAGAGAAGGAAAGTAAAGAAGGAGAGATGAGTCCAATGTGAGAGCAGAATGAGAGAAATAGCAAGCAGAGATTTCTAAAAGAGCGGGATCAAGAGAAAGAGCTGCTCTTCTTTTGAAGAAGGTAGAGAGAATCCGAAAAAATCTCGACGTGAAGTGCTGACAGAAGGCATGGGAACATAAATGTGTGAGAGCAGGAGATGATGTAAACAAAACGAGCAAGGGAGGGTTAGTCTAAAAGGAGAGACGGTGTATTTAAAGGGGCTGAGGGCACTAGATCATAACAGAGCTAGAGAAACCGTTGCCATGGAGCTTTTGGCAGAGGGGCAATCCATCAGTCTGCTCAACTACACATGCGCAGACACATATGCTCACATGTAAACACCAACACATAGATTTATACACTCAAAAACACATGCACACATAAATATTCATTAGAGCTTCCTAATAAAACATAACTGGCCAAAATGCCACTGCAAAGAAAATATATAGTGACTAAATATATATATTATTAAGCCACATGATTTCAGAGATGCTTTTCATTAGTTGGTTCATATCCTCAAAGGGATAGTCTACAAAAATTAAAAAATTGTCCTCATGTCGTTCCAAACCTAAACAAAAAGAAAGACCAAAAGAAAACTCAGACGACATTGAAACCCACTGACTTTGATTGTATGGACAAAAACACTGAGACATTTTTAAAAATATCTTCTTTGGTGACTAAATAACGGCAGAATATTTGAGTGAACTGTCTCTTTAAGCTTCTGAACCTTATTATATTTTAAGATTTGCAATAAAAGAATGCATATTTAAAGCTATAGGTATTAATAATACATTTTTAAATGTGTACTGGTGTTCCTCGGCTAGGCCGGCAGAGCATGTAGGTTAGAAAGGAAAGTGTGACAGATACTCGAGCATGACTTTCTGTTGCTCTCTCTGTAATCTTAATCCCACTTCTGAGCAAACAGACAGATTTTCCCAGCCTCTCCGGTGTCTGCAGGAGAATCCAACACACACTCGGTTCCAAACGCCAGTCTGGGGAAATATTTAGCACACGGAAGGGCACCCTAAGACACATCGGAGAGGAGCGAAACTGTACACCTGTCAGGGAGAGAGACAGAAGGAGAGCAGTTCGACCCCATGCTGAATAGAATGGCATATGCATGTACACTATTCCTACAGGGGTAATGTATCTTTAGCCTTTCAGGATACATTTTGATCTCACAGCCATTAATAATAATCACCATGATTGATTAGCAGATCCATATGAATAACCTTTGTTATCAGTCCTGTGGTGGTAAAAGTGTTTAGAGAATTATTGACGGTTGATTTAGATGTAGACATCTGGTGCTTTGTCGTAGTGATGTGTGAGTATGTGTGAAAGTGTAAATCCATGTGTTGTGTGTGTGCGTGTAAGTAAGTGATATAACTCTATCAGGAAAGAATCTGCAGCATTAGTGAGCTGTTACAGTCTGAAGTGCTGATGAGGCAGTCTGGGTACTAGTGTTGCTGGCCTTTCGGCTCTGCAGCGATGAAGCTCTTTGGCCCACATAACACATTCTGGACTTACGATTGCACTGTCTGCCCCCTTCTCTTCTGAGAACATATTTAAACATATTTCCCTTTAGTATTTAAAAATGCCATATGTCATATGCCGCAGGCTAAGTGCCATAGGTAAACACAGTGTGCCGACATACAGCCATATTGCACGGCTACGAGTGTGATATTGTGTTCATACAACAGTTCGACGGCATGAGTGTGTAAATACATAAGAAACAACAACAAAGTGTCTTTAAAATTCCTCTTTTGTGTGGAACTACACTGTAAAAAATAAAAAAACAATTTGTTGAGTCAGCTTAAAATAATTTGTTACCCTGCTGCCTTTAAATTTTAAGTTCAGTCAACTAAAATAAGTTTAGTCAACTTGAAATGTTGAGTTGTACTAAGTGACAACTTAGATATTTGTGTTTGCTAAACTTAACAGAAGGGCAAGTAACCCAGCTGCCTTAAAATTTTAAGTTGATTCAACTCAAATATCTAAGTTGTCACTTAGTATAATTTAACATTTCAAGTTGAATAAACTTTTTTGAGATGACTAAACTTAAAATTTTAAGGCAGCCAAGTTACAAATTATTTTAAGTTGACTCAACAAATTGTTTTTACAGTGTACTTCCTTCTGCCACGGATTCAAATCTCAAGCTGATAGTTTAACAGTTGAGCTCAAGCCTCTGGTAATAATTTAAAAAAAAAACGGCACTTTAGACTAGTAACAAAGGAACATTGATTTGCTTCATTTAAAGCTTATTGTATTACTGTTTTAAAAGCTCACTGTGTTATGTACAGTATATTTGGAATGACTGAGTGTGATTACCAGCATCTGATACACCATTCATTTTTCATCTCGTATTCACAATAAAACATTAGTTTGAATGTCTGCTAAGGAAAGCGATATCTTTGTCGTACTATTGTTTCAACTGCTAAGAGTGATTTCCAATGACAGCGATGCTTAGTTCGTTTTTTGGCTGTCTTACAAGGTGTTGTTGAAAGTAAAAATAACTTCCTTGTTTACAACCCCATTTCAGTCTCTTTCAATATAAAAGTCTTTACTGCTGACTCACTCATAAGAACATAAAAATCAGTCACGAACACATACACTGTTTCCCAATACTAAATACTGTAATTAAATTCTATTATTATTTATATAAAATATTATTTACTAGGGATGTGACGATATTATCACTATCGTGGAATCACGATAGAATAACTGTCTCGATATTATCGTGGTCACATGATGATATGAAGCAATATAGGTCTTCTGGGTAAAAAGTGTAGTTCACAGTGAATGCAGTGAACTCATTTATTGCATGTGTGTGAATTTATCACGCATTTGGGAATGCAACGGCCACCAGCTATGCTTTATTTTCGCAGCAGATGATTACAGCATTTCACTAGATTTGTAGCGCGACACTTTTTGTAAGCCTGTTTTCACTGAAGCTGGTGATTTTCTTCAAAATAAAAGCTCTACTGCTGTTTCCATCAAAATTAAAGCTTAAAAGTGCAGTATGAATTGCCAACAGCTAGCCGGTTGAATGGGTAACGTTACTGCAGTTCAAATTCAAAATATCTCTTTCAAGTGTAGAAATTAGGAAAGAGGCTAGGGCTCACAACTCACAACATTGAAGCAAATTTTCGAATAGATGTTATCTTTATCTTATCTAAAAAAACCACGTATTTGAAGTCTAAACAAGTACATTTTTGCCAAAAAATCTTAAAACTACATTCTGTGATACAAAAACAGTATCATTTATAAAATGACAGTGGATTCGGGCATCCACCATGACACTCGCTGTGAGAAATAATGCAAGCGGAGTGATACAAACAATAAAACGTTTGGAGTTCCGATATCACTAGAATATTGCACTCCTTTCAGCCAATCATTTAGCTCGCATGCAACACATTTTACAGTGCACTACATTTACAACAGAAACAGTCCCTTTGGAGTAACCTGGGGTTAAATGCCTTGCCCTTGGGCACAAGGGTAATAGGGAAGCCCTCATGGGGAGCTGGGTTACTAGAATAAATCAATAAACACATAAGCAAGTTACCATTGCACAACATAGCATGTGACATGAGTTTGAAACACACAATAGAGTGCTTTGAATATACAGTACGTAACAGATAATTATAGGTGTGTAAATCTTCATGCAACTATGCATCTGCACAAATTACAGTTGCTGAGGTTTCCATACTTTTAATTCCATGCGGCTGCAATAACAATAGTTAAACACTAGAGCACAACAGAGGAAGAACAATTTTACCTGGTTTTCCATTACACACCCTGTTTACTGAAACTAGCACTAATAATTACCGGAATGGTTGTTTGTGCCTTTGTAATGAGTTGTTTTGATGTACATTTGCTCCACCAGGGCGATGACTAACTCAAATCAGCATCTCATTCACTAACTGTGCATTTGAATGTATTTGTGTATGTAACCTCTGTAAACATTTTTAATCAGAAATCGTGATTCATGGTTAAATTGCACTTACATTTATTCTAAATTTAGAATTAAAGTCACGAAGCCACATGCAAAAATGAGAGACCCTTGGTAGCTTTAGAAACATAGAATGTGTTAAGCTGAAATGTTCCTATTCAGTTTGTTACAGGTATTCTTACCCAAGAATGAATGAGGCAAAATGTGTGTTTGTGAGTGTGATTGTGGGTGTGTAGTGTGATATACTTCATTTATATCTACTATGATGGTGTGAACGTGTAAATGAAACACCATTGGAGATACTCATAACAGCTACGTTGCGTGCGTACGTAAGTGTGCAGATTTAGTATGGCAGAGGCTGTTAGCCAAAACATTTGGAACATCTATGTCTTTAGAGTTTGAAAACTGTGGCACTTGGTGTTTTTGACCACATTTTTTGTGACTTTTATGCATTGTTGCAGTTATTGCAATGGGTATGATGATGTTAGTCTTAAAAAATATATCATCTTAAAAACGCAGTCTAATGAAAAATATTGTTTTTTAATATAATTAGTATTTTGGTTCTGTCTTGATAACTACACTACCAGTCAAAAGTTTTTGAACAGTAAGATTTTTAATGTTTTCCTGTGATTTCAAAGCTGAATTTTTAGCATCATTACTCCAGTCACATGTGACACTGAAGACTGGAGTAATGATGCTAAAAAATTTTGCTTCGCTCACAGGAAAAAATTATATTTTAAAATATATTTTAATAGAAAACAGTTATTTTAAATAATAAAAATATGTAAAAAATTTTACAGTTGTTTTCTGTACTTTGGATTACATAAATGCAGGCCTGGTGAGCAGAAACTAAAAAAAACATTAAAAATCTTACTGTTTGAAAAATGTTGACTGGTGTTGATATGAAGTAAACAAAATGTAGAAGAAGAACATAATGAATTCAAAATGCTAAATGTCCTGTGACAGTTAAAGATCTAACGAGATTAATAAGAGATCGGGAGCAGAAAAAAGACAAAACGATGTTGTTTGAAGATGTAGACGTGATTGAAGGGCTTCTGCTGAGCGTGTGTTTAGAGAGCTCTATTTCAGAAACATCACCAGAGAGATCTGCCTACATTTGCCTGTTCCTCCCTCTCTCTGTTTCTCTCCCTCCATCCGTTGGCCATCTTCCAGCGCTCAGAAGCACGGTTCAGAAATGCACCTGAGACCAGCGATCACCCTCACAAAGAGAGCGGAAGTTCAAGAGAAAGAAATGGCAGTGCTAATGGTGTATTATGTTGGACTAAATGAGGAACTCCCACATGACTGAATAGAGTTATATAAACATCGCTTGTGGATGAGATTGTGTGTATTACACACATTTCCATATACACACATTTCCTTTCGCTCTCTTAAAGTAGTGTTCGGTTTTACTGTATGGCTGTGCAGACAGAGTAGAAGTACAGTAATGTCAACTCATACACACTGTCTTGTAATAGAAGCTTTAGGTGAGAAGTGCAACAGAAATCTGACAACTTATAACGAAGTTTGTTGGCGTTTTTTTCAGCTTGAAAGTTTGGTGTCCCAACATTTGCATTTTAGTAGCCATGTTTGAATTGCTGATGTTTGTTACTTACAAGTAAACACTTTATTGATTTCTCCAGAATTAGGTAGAATGAATTCTGTAGTGAATTCTTCATCTTTCATGGGATTGTGTTGTGCAGTGGTGCCATAAGCTTATTACAAGTCTGCTTGTAGCAATTTAGGGTTAAGTGCCTTACTCAAGGACACAATGGTGATGGCTAATGCGGATTGAACCAACAACCTTACAGTTACTATCCCTGAACCTTAACCGCTACACCACACTTTTCTTTAGGGTTACAAAATATAGCAGTAACTTTTTGGTTATGTACAAATTTTCAGAAATCTTCCAATTTATTTGATATTTTTTTCAGTTTTGGATATATAGTTCCTCATTTATGTTTCTTTTTTTTACATTTATACTCAAAAATGCTGGGTTAAAATCAACCCAGCGTTGAGTGAAATATGGACAAACCCAGCAATTGGAATGTTTTGACCCAGCAATTGGGTACCTTCTGAGTAGTTTTATTTAACTTAACTATTGCTTAAAAATGGCATATTTCTTGCTTAAAATATAAATAATAATTAAATAACAAACATTTTTTAAATGCTTATTAATACACTCTAAAAATGCTGGGTTAAAAACAACCCAACATGGGTTATTTGGCAAGCCAGTGCTGAGTAAATATTGGACAGAACACATGCTGGGTTATTTTGACCCAGCTGGTTGGGTTAAATGTTTTTACCAGACATGCTGGGTTATTTTATTTAAGTAAGCTATTGTTAAAATTATTATATTGGTTTAAAATGGACTGGAACTTATAAAAATACACACAGAATTACTAGAGGCAACAACAATAATCAAAAGATGAACATTTATTATTAAGCAAGAACACATGGACAAAATACAAGACAAATTGAATTTATTTGGGTGAATAAAGGATCGTTTACAATATTACATACATTTCAATCTATTTCACAAGCATTTTAGAGAAAAAAAATGTAACATTCAAAAGTAGAATTCTAATTTTAATGTATTCAGCCATTCTCTGTTATCGCTTTTTACCGAAATAGCGCTAATTCTAATTCATGTCTGTGTGTCGCCGAAATCTGAGCCGGAGAAGAGCTGCTGTTCACCAGGGTTACTGTGAACTTCAGACTGCGGCCTCGTGTTTCACTCGTAGCTGAAAGATGTCTTGACTGTCTTCAAAAACTTCCCATAAACAAACAGTACTGACATTAAACTCAGTACAGTAACAAATAAAATCTATTTCTATTTATTTTATGCAAGGCAAAAGATGTTTCCATCCTGCAATACAACCGCTGCTGATGCAGCTGACTGACATCTTGTCCTTATATTGCGTTGTATAAAATAATACCATTTCACAGCACAGTGAAGACTTTATAAATGAAATAAAATGTATACAAACTTTTATTTGGCTGAAGAAGTGCAAATCAGCTGCGCTGAGAACCGCTCTCTCCGATAGAGGACTAAAAAAGCCCCCGATCTAATTGACTGTAACTCAGCAGCTGGTTTGTTTCATCAGAGACTGGCTCAACCCAGTCACTGGGTAGAAAAAAATAACCCAGCGTTAAAAATGGCCCAGCAAAAAAACAACCCAGGGCCTGGGTAAAAAATATCAAAAAAGAACCCAATAAAATGACCTAACAAGTTGAACCCAGCATTTGGGTAAAAGTAACCCAGCACGTGGGTAAAAATATTACAAAATAACCCAATAAAATGACCCAATGGGCTGAG